>NMRB01006572.1:0-10678 GCA_002633025.1 Notospermus geniculatus
AGTTACCATATGATCACTGCCCAGTTTCAGTTCATTCATATTCTCAGGTTATACTGATATGCCACCTATGAGTCACGGTTGAAACTTGGATACTTTCAGATACTATCATCCCATTAATGCTCCTCCAATTAGGCCTGCTTATGATCCACTTCAAGATTATCCGTGGAACTTGTTTAGATATGTAATAGAATGATGTTTTATATGTATTTGTAAGATCGTAGGATCATTTGATGGTAATACAACATGCAAGTTAAATATGGGTCATCACTACTGTATGTCTCTTTTCTTGGGCTGCTGCACTTGGCAGACCCAAGGGGTGTCTGTTAGATTATGTAACTTTTCTACATCTCAGGATGCTGAACCATAATGGTTTGGTCCATTTGTTTTTAACTGCTTGTAACCACGTTGTGGCCAGACAGGTGCGTTATACGCTGGCAACAACAGAACTAGGCTCAATATTCATCAATCTTAGACCACGTGTTCAAGACATTGTGATTGTGTGAGAACTGCAAGTCTCTGGAAGAAGGTAGGCCCGATTCAAATTGGCTGATGCCAACCCGTATTTGAATTGATCTTGAAATAGACTCTATGTCTAAGTTCACTGTAGTTTAATGTTGGTAGACAGGCCCAGCCTAGAAAGTTGCTACATAGCAATATCTACAACAATGCTGGAGGAAACTTTCCAAAGAAGATAGGACCTACATAAACTCAAACTTCCAATCATGGAAAGTGCAAAGCACCTAGGCCTATATTATGTAGACGACATTGTCGTAATGGGTCAATTCTCCGAGCTTGATGCCCTTATTGAATGTTTGTTGGAACTAATACATGTACTAGATCTGTTGCTCGGGTTGAACTGAACTGAGGAGAACAAAGCACCTAGGCCTATATTATGTAGACGACATTGTCGTAATGGGTCAATTCTCCGAGCTTGATGCCCTTATTGAATGTTTGTTGGAACTGATACATCTACTAGATCTGTTGCTCGGGTTGAACTGAACTGAGGAGAACACTATTGGTCACATTGATGCGATTTAATAGTTTGATAGTTTGATTTATATGCCGATGTCCAGCAATCCCTGTGATAATTAATAAATTCATTGTACTTATATATTCTTTTAAAAACAAAGCTCATCTCGATCTCAATTATTTCACCGTTGTACGCTCCTTTCACGCTACATTATGATACCATCACTGTCAAACTTTCCCAAAAGTTGAAAATTATTTTTCTCTTAATTATTTCTGTGTCAAACAGAATATTTAAGTGCCTTTTACTCGATATTATCTATGATAAATGGAGAAAAGTGGGTTTTTAAAGATCTACTTTTACCATGTAACCCCGCGTTGATTGGTCAATTCCAGGCACGTGACCATCTCCAAGCACGACGTCGTTGCCTTAGTGGACTCGGCCAAAAATGACATTTTGGCAGCTTTGCGGGAGGCCGGAGTCCTGCCACAACCCACCAGGCCGATGGGCAACACAGTTTCAATGGCTCCTGCATCTAACTCCCTGGCTACCTCTACCATGACGACTAATCCACTGACAGCTACATGTATGCCTCAGCTCAGTTCTCAGGGCGCATCCCTGAGTACGTCCGACTTTCCTATTCATCATGACGTGGGGCTGGCGCTGCCTGGTGACAACCCACAATTCCGGTTCACCAGCAGGAGCTGGTGAATAAAATCATCACTGACCAGTACTTTGACCTGGGCAAACTCCTCCCCAAACCCCCTGTGTCCAAGTGGGAAGGCTACGACATGCTCCGGGTCGTGGATGGTGTAATCAAGGCAGTGCTTGCCCCAAAATCACGGTTCATTCGCTCCATCAACGAGTGGGCATCTGCAATGTATTTATATCTGTATACTGTAGACAGCATCCAGCCCAGCTCCCACATCTTCTCAAATATGCCGAAATTGTCAGGAAGTTGGCCACGGATGAGGGTGACTGGCTTTTTTACGACCAGCAATTCCGCTGGTACAGAATGTCGGCTTCCGAAGCTTTCCCATGGGGCATAATAGATTGGGAGTTGCGCACGGAAGCGAAGGCCAGGGGCCGCCCATTGTCCCTAGACAAGCAGGCTGACGGGTAGACCTTTTCCGCCTTTTCTTTCACTGGTGGAGAATCCCTTTTCATTCACATAAGTGGGAAATCAGTGGACGATGATCCCAAGTACAAGTTCGTACATACTCCACAGAGGGATGGATGAATACAGGCAGAACGGAAGGAAACGGCATATCAAGGGCCAGGGGGTAAGTACTGGCTCAACAATCTCTGGGAGTTATTAGTGGCAGGGCCAAACTTTACAAGGAGGATGAACCTCCAAGGGACCCACAGGACAATTTAAATGATGCATTTACATGTATTTTGGACATTCTCGAAGAGGAAAAAGACAATGAATCCACAAATAAAGGTGCGTGTCAGATATTCAATTGCTGACCAATGCTATCAAAGGTTTGGGCGGGAGCGAAAAGAAATGCAATCAAAATGATTTCCAAAGAAAGCATTATGGATTCCCAGGAAGTCCCATCAGAAGTTCAAAATCTACAGTTCTCGTTTCAAAATGGCAAACACAGACATCACTGACTTCGGCGATTTTTTCTGCATCTATCATGAAATCCTCTGACTATAACGAGATGTTGAATTCTGGCACCAGATAAAATGAAATGGTCCATGGACCATGTGCTCACCGGGTTGGACATAATAGTCTAATGACAGAGGGAGGTACATATCAGTGTTATGAGCAATCTCGGTCAAGTCACTCCCAGGTAGGACTTTGATGATTTTTGGGTTATGCCACCTGGCGCCATATTGTATGTTCGATCGGGCCGGAACTTCACATGCACATAAAGGTCATCTGCAGGGGACCGCATAGCACATTGGAGTGCTNGTGGTTCTAGCTAACAGCGTTCAGGAGATACGGCCCAAAGAAGGTTTTCACAAAGCGCCCCCTACAGGCCAGAGTGTATAAGCAGCAGCGCTAAGTTTCGGTCCAGAGATAGTTTTTACCATAGGCTACCAGTACACCAAATTTCAAGTTTCTAACCCAAGCGGTTTAGAAACGTGCCACCCATGTTAACGACGACGGACGACGACGGACGGAGCCACTATGCTAATGTGGTTAACCACGTAAGAAAATGTCGTTAGGTGGTCAAAATATGTCTCCTAACTACTCCAATGTGGTTTGTTAGGGAATAAGGACAATAACCACTTAAGAAATACAACCTCCTTATTGCTCTCTGCAGTGTCGTCGTTCGATTGCAGAAGTTTTCTTAGGTGGTTAACCACCTAAGAGAAAATGACCACCTAGGAGCCCATTCAAGATGAAAATAACCTCCTAAGCCCCCATCTGCAAACACGGACGACGACGACGGACGACACACCATGAGAGAAGCTCACCTCACAGAGGTGAGCTAAAAATGGCAAACGCAGACATCACTTTGGAAATTTTTTCTGCATCTATCATGAAATCCTGACGAACGAGACGTTGAAACTGGCACCAGACAAAAAAGCACATCACCTTTGCATACCCCGGCTCCGACAGTAAATGGCTAATTTCTGCAGGTGAAAAGAGGTTTGACGTTGCGATATGTTGGGTCAAGTTGAACAAGACTGAAAACCAAGCAATGTTGTCCTCCACATTTCTGACAGGAGACTTATCTAAAATCAGGGTTCTTCCCCTGTCAGGGGCCAGGAACTATAGAGTTTCCAAGTGGTGTGCCATCAAGTGCGTGTCATGTTGGGATTATTCAGATTGTGGAGTGATACAGCAAGGCCGGAAAATCCGTCCATCCTGTTGGTCACACCTAAGCGAAACATGAAGGTGTGAAAGAAAAGCCCGTATTCTGGAAGCCTCCCAATGCAAAGGTCCGCCCACGCTCCCGTATTGCGCCCCGGAAACCAAATCCGAGGCAAACACGGACAAGGAAGTCCCAGAGCACGGCCCAAGCTCCCATTCACACCCCCATAACAAGTGTGCTGGTCGTGGAAACAACCCGCAGAGCTCGATGCCGGAGCGTCCGAACCCGACAAGGTTCCAAAACCAACTGGCAATAATCTGAAATCACGTGGGCATTGACGTCACACCACTTAGGAACTAAAAGTATGACTTTTTAATGACTTTGTATGACGTTCCAGCTTTACTTTATGACAATTGGACCCTGCTGGATGTGTATTAAAGGAAGTATGGTAGGTTGAAAAGGGTTAGGCCATAGAGACTTTTGAATTTAGTTTTGTTTATACTACTGTCCTGACTGTGTTCACTTATCGTCCCAGTGATAGTTAATTTCTTGCTTAGGAAAAAACACAACAGACGGGAATGTAATCTGTCAATTTAGATAATCATGATCAGGTGATAGGTTAATGGGTTTACTTTGTCATAAATAAGGGTTTTTATTTAAATGTTTATTGTTTGGAGAAGATATCAGGAGATATCCTTGTTGCTATCAGTTAATTAGGGATGGGGAATATTTTGTATTTTCGAGTCTGGCTTTGGGGGCAAAAATCAACACACCACCTTGAGGCGGGCGTTTGTTTTATCAACCTGATATTTAGGCCTGAAATATTAACTCATGTTAGGGAAATCACAGCAGAAGAGAAACGAGACGAGTTGTTTGATCTGTAATCACGGCTTAAGAGGAGTATCTGCTTAAAATACTCCTTGGAATCTCAAAATACTCCTCCATTCCAGAACTGAAAGGGTGAAATACTCCTTGAGATTTATCAACTTACAATACCTTACTAATGGAATACTCCTTTGAAGAGTGAAAATACTCTTTCAACTGCTGATAGAAGAGTATGATACTCTTTGCCCTCCAAAATATTCTAAAGCCCTGCATAATAAAGATATAATTACAGATATACATCTACTACTAGAGTTCAGCGTCGGTCCTTGGTCCACTTCATTCGACACCTCTTGCCAGACGACAATAAAGCAACACGGGACGACGTAGCGGACACGCTTTCGAGCGTCAGCCGTCGGTCCTTGGTTCACTCATGGAGGTTCACTTCAATACCACTCGCAAGACGATAAAGCAAACACCGCTTGCAAGACGACGCAGCAGACACGCTTTCAGATAGACGGACTCACTGCTAAGATACCACCCATTAGCTATTTGACTAGCTCCACTGACCTTTTGTCAGCTGAGCTAAAAAGGACCTGAATGCGACCATGGTAATATGGAGTCCATCTGAGAGCCACATGAACCCAAGATATCAAGTTTATACATGACTCCAGATAGCACAGTGTTCAAGAGATACAGCAAAAACAAAGTTTTCACAAAGCGCCCCCGATATGCCAGAATGTATAGCTGAATTGTGCTCGATTTTACATTGCAAGGTGCCAGTGACCAATAGTGGTGTGTTGTAGCACTACAAAGCACGGTTGACATTTTTTGGTCAAGCGGTTGATCGAAATGCCACCTCTGACGACGACGACGATTATCATAAATAATCCTATATCGCTCAGGGCAGACAGGCAAAAATGTCTTCACAAAGTGCCCCCTATATATATATCGATATATGTGACCCTCCAGCACAAAACCGTACGGAAGTCGCTCAGAAGGTGAGCCGCAATGAACTCACCAGAAGAGGAAGAAATAGATTATTTCACATTTCATAACAGGCAGACAATATTGAAAGTGACCAACCTTTTTTGGGCCCGGTTGCACCAGTCATACTTGAGGTCGACTTTGTTCTCAAGCGAACCTTAAAGTCGTTATCAACCTCAAATTGTAATGGCAAATCATATTACTCATTTGAGGTCAACCTCAAACTTAACTTTGAGCATAGCTGATGCAACCCATCCTTGGTCTCAACCTGCCAAGCTAAGAGCGACATGCGACTGGTTTGGTGGTGAAGGGTCACATATGCAGTTGTCAAAATGTTGGTTGCCACAAAGGCACATACCCAGATTGATCTTTCTTGATCTCGTGATCAAGTTACATGCCACCAGTCTTAAAGGTGCTCTAGTTCAAATTGTAAACATTATGGTGTGCCACCTATTGTCAACTTCTGGTACTAACAAATCAGATAGAATCGAATTAAATCTCACCTTTCACAACTTTTTGTTTGTTCTTGAGCGTAAAATCATAAATATATTTCAGTTACAAGAATATTTATCAAGATAGATATAAAAATAGATAACATTAATGTTTTGGTAGACTAGTTCCTTGTCGTTCCGCTACGTGACGCCACGCTACTACACTATAACGACAAGCACGGACCACCATTTTGTTTTGAATTAGTCGGAATTCCGCCTAATTCGTTTTTCCACATCTGCGCACATTCCTGCGCAGGTTCTATGCGTGGAGACGCTTTTTATGCGTGGAGAGTGGAAATGTCATGAATTTGTTCTAAATATAGCCTGGAACACGTGTATTTTGACGGTTGAACTGCATGAACTGACTACCGACGTGACAGCAGCATGGATTAATTATGTTCGACTCACTGGGGTTGGAAACTGGTAGGTTTACGAGGGAGGAGGCGTGAGTTTTTTTCACGGTATGTTATGTAGGCATGTACTGGGAGTCCTTTATTTTTTCGTCTCGTTTTTGTGAGGGCAGATAGGCCTAAACTCTGCATGCACAGTGCGTGCACACAGCAGCAGCAGTGCACAAGTGTGCCGTTGTGGTAGGCCTTGCTTGCATCCATCACATGCCTCCCCCACTCTCTCTGGTGGGTAGTCCTCCTGCTGGAGTGCGAGTAGGCCTAGATCATGAGGTAAAGTCCAAGAAAATTTCGGCGGAACAAAGCAGGGTTTATTGAAAGCTGGACATAGTACTGGGAAATACCCCAAGGAGTGCTAAAAATAGAATGTACTACGTCATCAATATGGTTCAAAATGGCGCCCCGTTCCTGTCTTTATATTTTCAGCCATCTATAAAGACAGGGTACCAGTCTAATGTTTTGGTATATACGGTGCTGCCACCTGTCTGAGGAAAGATAACTATTATAATCAACCATGTTAATAAACAAACCGTAATGTTTACAATTCGAACTAGAGCACCTTTAATACAGACGACGAACAATGCGGTATCATATCGACCATCATATCCTTGCCATACAAAAATTTTTACTTAGAAAGTTTCCTGGCATATTCTGACTCATTTTGGCAGCATGGGCCACATATATATATTTTTTCAATTTCTATCAGTCTGCTTTGTTTCTTTAGACAGCAACCAAGAAAGAGGCCTACCCAGTGTTCTAGCCAGAAATTTTTCCAAACAGAGTGGGATGAACGCATTTTTCCTATGATTTTAAGGCCGTGGATTAAGGGAGTGAAATTGAAACAGGGTGGTGTGATAGAAAATGCATTGCAAGTTACATTTTTAAACAGGGTGGTAAAAATTTGAACAGGGTGGTAAAATGACCTGAATTTTTAACAGGGTGGTTGTGAAACTGGCCTGGCTAGAACACCGATCTCATTGTCCCATATCTAGGACGTCTGGAAGAAAAAATATTTCTGAGAAGCTTGCCAAACTGGTTGAATCTCTGGAATCCATATCATCACCACGATCGTTGTCCTCCATGCCATATGGGTCATTTTTCGATGAACACGATCAGCGGATGGTCCAGCATGTCCATTTCAGCTTCTGTAATGTAACCCTGCTGTGCTCTGCCGGTTCGAATGGCCGCGCCCTTCAACAAGTCACTTTGGCACACATTCCAACCTGAAGAAGATGACCCAGCCATTAGTTTAAGAGTTATTGCACTTTTTGGTTTTAGCCACCTGGTGGCCAAGCCACATAGTAGACAGACAAAAACTTGTGTCTTGTGCTAGGTTCACACTAGATTTACAGGGTTTAGATACTGCAACTAGAATTCATGATCATTTTGAGGACGGCGCTGTACTAGCACCACATGGCGTCGCTGCAAGCGTTGTGACCAAAATGTCGTTTTTCTAACGTTATTTCCATTTATTTCCGGCATGAAAATAACCCGTTTGTGTTGGCCGCCCGATAGTAAAACTTCATCATCGTGTAGCAGATGAAATTTTCTTTTAATCTCATTATAGTTTTTCTTAAAATAAGAGATATGGTGGCGATAAAAGCAACGTCTTTGTATCATTATTCCTGTAGAAAAATGTAGAGGTCATTTTCTCATGACGCAACGTCAACACCTAAAATGACGTCAGTGACGTCGCTAAGGTCACATCGCTCGCAGCGCCGACCTGTCGGGATAAACAAATTATCGCCATCCCCATTGAAAAATACTTGTCTTTTTCCAATTTTAGCTTTTTGGGACCTAGGCCTACATGTAATGTACTTGTAGGTGGTGCTATGGCCACAGATTGAGCAAAAATTCGGAATTTTTTCTTTTCACAAGTCAATATTCCAACATACCAAATTTCATTGAATTCTGGGGTTGGGGGTTAACTCCAAAACTTTTCCAAAAAGTGCTATTTTCTCAGATTCTGGCTCTTCATTAGATGGTCCAGCTTGTCAATTTGAACTTTCGCAACCGTACCCTTCAAACAAGTCACTTTGGCACACATTCCAACCTGAAAAAGATGATCCAGCAATTAGTTCAGGAGTTATTGCACTTTTTGTTTTCAGTTTTAGCCACCGGGTGGCCAAGTCAAGTACCAGAGAGGCCAAAACGATTGTTCACCTTGAGTTTTTGGGTCAGTTCTCGATGAACACCCAACATTCATAAACATCTACCAGGGGACTGTCTAGAGCAAGAGCACAGGTTAGCTGGGAAGGTACCCAATTCTCTTATTGCTGTCCTGGTCACACCCACCATATGGTGCGTGCCAGTCATCCAGATTTGTAACCAGGAATGGACACTTAACAGTGTGATAGACTAGAAATTGGTTGCCATCCGAGCTAACCTGACCCCCCTGATGGGCTCTTCGTCTAGTCCTGCATCTCTCCCAGTAGTGTCATAATATTACTATGTTCAGGCTCATTTTCTGTGCGACGTAACATGACATGACATAGCACTGGTTTTGAGACTTAAGGCCTGTACACACACCTCAGGGCTTTAGATAATTTTTAGGGCAAAGAGTACAGTAAACTCGAGTTTAAACCACCGGTTTATAAGCACACCCACAATCGAAATGGGAGTGAATAAAACATAACAACTATTACGCTGAATGGCTGGAATTGCTTGTACCATCACAACCCCGTGATGGAATGAATAGTTGCTTAAAAGGCCTAGGGTGAAACTGACCCTACTTTGGGTGTGATTATGAACATAATGAACCGGTGGTTTAAACTCGAGTTTACTGTATTACTCTTCTACCAGAGGTTGAAAGAGTATTTTCACTCTTCAAAGGAGTATTCTATTAAGTAAAGTATTATTGCAAACTGATAAATCTCAGGCGTATTTCACCCTTTTTTTAGTTCTGGAATGGAGGAGTATTTTGAGATTTCAAGCAGTATTTTTAAAAGCAAATACTCCTCTTATCTAAAGTCCTGCACCTGGTGGCCAAGCTAAGAGTCGAATCGGACCAAAACTTGCTGTCGTAGGTCATCTGACCTAGAGGTATGTAAGTTTCGGATCAATAGCTCCAGCAGTTACAAAATGTGCCCTGCTAACGGACAACGATGACGACAACAGACACCGCACCATCGTAATAGCTCACCCTGGTGAGCTAAAAATCGGATGAAAAATTGGATTATGTGTACAGGCCTTCACATGACTCAAGCCGCCCATACACGTTCAATATTATTGCACAATATGAGGACCGAAATGGGAGATATTATTCCCAATCTTTCTTCCACCCATCATGCCAGAAACACATGCCCCTTACCTATTTTGTGCCCATATTGTGTAATAATACTATTATTACTAACAGTGTTCTCCACGGGTTTTGGTCTAAGAGGGGCGGCGATGGTGGGCGTGGTGCCGAAAGCACCGCGTGAGGTGCCTCCTGGTGGGGGGCCTGGAGGCCCGCCCCCAGCGAAATTTGGATTTTAGGTGCTCTGAGGTGCGTTTTCTGAGCATCTGAGATGCATAATTGAGCGGTCTAAACCATAAATATTAGGGCGGACAAATTTTTACGAGGGGCGGGCCGTTTTTAAGAGGGCGGACTTTGCCGTCGGTATTTTTAAGAGGGGCGGGCCGCCCTTTTTTAACTGGTGTGGAGAACACTGTATTGATCATGTATGGCCGACTTTAGCACTGGTTTTGTAGTGGAAGGCCACATAGGGATGGGATTCGATAAGTGCAATTTCCATGATTACTGATTACCAAGAAATAGAATTTACCTACCAGCCTCAATGTTCCTTATCTGCTTGTGATTGAGTAATAAATGTCAGTCCAAACTGACATACCAGCGGTCCACCAGAATGATGATCACCAGAAGGCCTAGCAGTAGCACGGACACCAAGCATGCCAAGAATGAGTGTAACTTGTGCTGAAGGCTTGTGTGGATGGCATACTGTCAGTTGATATGGTTGAAATTATTCCTCACAAACACGACATGGCCATCCATTTATTCCATGGATCAGTTCCCGCCGACTCCCGAGCCTGAAAATCAGCATGGCTGTTTGGTTCCAAATGACGACATTTTGGTGGCTTACTGTCCATACACATTTCGAATGCACAATTCCTGCAGAGAGAGGTTGAAAATCGTCATCAGACAGCAGCAGCACCAGCCTTTGACTTGAAATCAGTTGGCCTACTTTCAAGGCCTATCCACCCGAGACTTTTCAATATGCTGGGGGGGGGGGG
>NMRB01006573.1:0-10666 GCA_002633025.1 Notospermus geniculatus
AATAACACCTTAATCACACATGAAGGAACACAATGCGGTTAATTGATGCGAATCATAACAGTTTGGAGGTGTTACTGACATGGAATTGTACGAAGGGCTCTACACAATCTTATTCCATCACATCTTGGAGGAATTATACTGACAGTATAATTCCTCCAAGATCACATCAAATTCAAGCGATGTCCTTTCATCTTATTTCACATTATATGTGAGAAGATGGGTCAATTTAAGCGCTACCATTTAATCTTAGTAGTATTTCATGTCAGATGAGATAATTTAAACAGTCTTCTTTAAGTTTTGGCAGCAACTACGATAATGCGGAATACTGCCATCAATGACAAGCTTACCCTGATTGAACACATGGACAACCGTCCTGGCGAATCAAAGGAAGTAATTGCATCACTTAGGCATAGGAAATCTCTCGCAACTACCTGCAACAGCATGTATTATAGTTATACCCTACCAATTCAGCAGTGCATGGAATATTGGACAAATTTTACTGGAATTTCTGTACAAGCAAAGCTAGCCTCCCAGACGATGATGAATTTACCTGCCTCAGATCTCTTTTTAGTTTGTTGTGCGATTGGTCAATTCCGCTACAAATGTCAAAGATATGTGAGAACATTGGAGCAGTTATAATTTCTGGAGAGACATTTGGATCCAAAGTTTGTCACAGGTTGCGCAACTACAACAGGATCATGGCATCCTGGTATGACACTAATGCTGGTATGACACTAATGCTGGTTCTCTCATGCGGCCAGGGACAGTGACAAAGCTTGGAAGTTCGTCAGGCATTCCATCATGATTGAAGGAGAGAGGAAATGTCACATTCTAGCAGTTGTCAGGTGGAATGTACCCTATCCAGTTGACTTTGGCTACCTTGATCCAGTATGGGTGTATTATCGATACAAGTTTGAGCCAATGACCTTGGCGTCTTTCATTCCGATCCAAAGGTTGCGATGTCAATACAAAGCACGCCAATGCTTTGCTTCAGCCCTGGTGAACGAATGTCATGAACAGCTACACTCAACAACTACCGCGGCGCGAGACCGCGAGATTCCACGGGATTTCTAAATAGGACTCGTTCCTAGACACTGATTGCGGATGCTGGGTGATGTTCGGCTACCGAAACTACACCCAGGGTATTGTTTTAGTGAAGACTGAGATCCTGGGTAATCTTTGTATATACCCAGAACGACATTTACCCTTTCAGCGTTAATAATATTGGCATATTTCAAAATTTGTAAATGATTGATGATTCAGTTGTCTGAGTGAAAATAACTTTTTGTCCCTTCTGTTCACTGATTAATCATCTGTTACCGTAATTAGCACAATTAGCCAGGAAGCTAACCCGGGAAGCTAAACATCTTAGCGCATGTCAAGTCAGTGATGTGATTCAATCCCAGGGATTCAATAAAATAGGCTATGTACTGGACATTAACTAGTTTGTTCGTTACTCGGCAAAATTTGGGGGGGGGGGACTATTTGGCACCATAATTCCTCCAAGGACCACGAAGCTTCAGGTCATGTCTTACTGAACTGCCATTGTGATGTTTGGGTAATTAGTAGACGAAATTCCTCCAAGGACCACGAAGCTTCAGGTCATGTCTTACTGAACTGCCATTGTGATGTTGTTTGGGTAATTAGTAGACGAGCAGACCTCTTGTATCATGTGTATGGCTCATTGATTAATTAATCACCCTGTTAGTGCTTAACAGGTCCTGTGTTTACTCAGGGATTTAGCCCCTCAAATGTATACTAGAATATACTTCAGGTATACCGTAGTTCACTTTCAAGTATACTGGCATATACTTGCAAGTATTCGCTAGTTTTGGTGCAGTGCATTGCTGCCCGGAAGGCCCTCTCACGCTTCTTCGTTTCTTTCGTAAAGTCTTCCAATTCCATCGTAATTCCAATTCGAATCGTAATGTTCAACTAATGTCTCTGAAGACAAACCTGATGTCTTCTCGTTCGTAAGTTCTTTGGCTTTAATCACTATGGACCTAGCGATTTCACTATAACACCCAGTTTCTGATCGAAGGGTGGGACAAACATCTATTAACCAAAGGACTCGACGGGGAACGAACAGACGAGGGAATCGTATCTTGATGTGCTTGTTCTTTATTTCCATTCATCCATCCGCTCTCGTGAAATCTACAAATATAAGACACACACAAGTCTTATAGTACCGAATTGAAACACAACACGTCTCCCTGAACTTATTCCTTAACACAAACAAGAGTAGTAGTTGACTCCTAAGAAAGGTAAGCCACCTCAGACTAACAACTGGGAACAGAGTCACAACAGGAAGCCCAGTCTACAATATCAAGCTTCAGTAAAGATTACAAGCCATCCAGTGAAGGAGGATTCACAAAACATAACCATTGTGTCAACAATCAGTAAGGCAAGTCACAATTAACTCAGGTACAAGTCATCACGACGGTGCTGCCATCTTTTGTTCCACAACAAAATCAACGTCATGCTCTCCAGGTCACGTGACCGCGCACATGGGGCGAAATGGGGGTGTCCATTTACACTCAACGGAGTCCCTAAGAAATATCACCTACATGAATCTAATCCCAACTAAATTATTCCGCTCGAACATTGAGCTAGAATATGTAGAATGTCTCCAGAACATAATAGAAAACTCACAAGTACACGAAAACTTCACATTAATGACCTTAAACACACATTTCGGAGACGATTTCTGAGCTGTGACCCAGATTTCCCAGNTGCGCATGCGCAAGATTACAAGTTCCGCCTTACGTATCCACTGGCGGGCAATTCAAACGTCATAAACATCCAAGCGCATGAGCGCACCAACAGTAAATACCCCGAGCCCTCTGAACAGATTTGCATAACACAAAAGTGTAAAGAGTTCCCACACTTCATCTTGAAGGTACACTACAGAAGAAGTGACCAGATCGTTTTCATGGTCGAGGCCTTTGCACGGACGATTGGTCATTTCTCGTAATATGCGTGCTACTCTCATAACTACCCTTGTCAAATCGTCGATCATACCAGACCCTATTGTCTGGGTAAAAATCGACATCTCTTCTGGACTTAGAAAATTTCGGAATCGGTGCTGACTTTGACGGCGGGGTATACGCGAGCCTACTGTATGGATATTCTCTATATGTTCTCTAAGGGCAATTCAACTGCGAGCAGTTGGGTGCAGGCAATGCAGGAGGTGAGAACTGAGAAAAATAGTATGAAATATGAAATCGGTACCTTTTATCCTAGGTACATTTTGTCCGGGTACCTTTTTTCCTAGGTACATTATGTCCTAGGTACGTTTTGTCCGGGTGCATTTTGTCCCGGTACGTTTTGTCCTAGGTACATTTTGTCCTAGGTACATTTTGTCCTAGGTACATTTTGTCCTAGGTACCATTTGTCCTAGATACCTTTTGTCCTGGTACGTTCTGTCCTGTCACCCTGTCTATCTGCATTGTTTTTCTTACTTCTTGATGTTATCATTCTTTTTTTGACCATGGGGTCCCGGAATGGAATAGTACAGACTGACATTTTAATAGTTTAATGTCTGTCGTTTTGTGAGGCATGATGTACCAAGCCAAAACTTAAGTATAATTCTTGTACGCCTCCTCATACACATACCAATTTCCTAGAACCAGAATCCATGATTCTTTTGGGGGCTTGTTGTACAGGTACTAAATAATGGGTGGCCCCTTTGTCCGTCAAAGCATGTCGACTTGATCATCAATTTTTGCTCTCTCTTCCTGTGGCTAACCTGAATGTCAAATGCTCCAATTATCATCTGGATAATGGGTAATAGCCTTAGTCATGTTTGTGATGTCGAATGGGTGAATGTCGTCCTGGGTGACCCTAAATGTCACCCACGATAAAACTGGGTGACCCTAAACGTCCCCGAGGACATGCTTGGGTGACGTTTAGGGTCTAAACGTCACCAAGATTGAAAATCTCCCCATTTTAAAACCTGCCACCGAGGTAAGTGATACGCTTTTCGTGTAGCTGAAAACAAATTCTGACATCTCCACATCATCAGATCATGGCCGCCCTTGGTCTTCCTCATCAGACGATGAAGACGCATATTGCTGTAATTAGATCCATGTTTCATTCTGATTTTATGATGCAAAAACGTCACGCACGTTTGTTCATGATTTCGCGACCGCTACATGACAGACGTTCCTCTAGCATCAATCACCAACCTCGGCGGCAGTTTTTAAAATGGCGCGGTTTTCAAAATGGCTAAACGTCACCCAGCCATGTCCTGGGGGACGTTTAGGGTCACCCAGGACGATATTCACCCATTCGGCCTTAGTGATTATAGGTTAGCTTTAACGGCCGTTTTAAAATATCTACTACCAGTATACAAAATGCTGGAACCAGACCATTCCGTATCTTTTCAACGTCTATTATTACTACTTTTATGAGTGATATTATTTTTATTACACGTGTGCTGGTTCTACCTGATGAGATCCTCTTTTTCTTGCTAAATTGTACAATCTTCTCGTACTACCTGTTTTTCTCAGTAGTTTCATTTATACCCTTGGCAACCAAGGCAGCCCATCCCAACGTACAAAATATTGTTCACTTTATTATTTCTATGATGGTAAAAACCTGTTACGCAAATAGAGGTTGGCGAATCAATCATAGGGTTGTGGGTTCGAATCTCGGTACCATAACAGATTATTTTTCTTTTTTTGTTTTCTCAGTTGGCGGCTCTGCTGAGATATTTCCTCGCCAGGAGCTTGATGGCAAGTGAAACCAACTGTGACCGTCCGATAGGGTGTATCGTTTTCGGAGGTAGTTTTGAAGTGCCTTGTGGCTGTTCGTAATTTCTACCTTTGCCGCTTGGGGTTTAAGTCTATTAAGTTTAGCTTTAAAGCTGAATTGCATCAACAAAACGCCCCAATGCGACGAGCAAGAGAAATGCTAACGCCCTGCAAACACCTCAAACGTTAGACGGGCCAAGGTGAAGACCAAAACTTCGGTAGTTGATCGACCAATGACCTAGTTGTGTTTACTTGTTCCACCAGAGGATGTGTAATGCATGATAAGCCGTATGACAGTAAATTGCTAGATATACTTGCAATTTAGGGGCCGGGAAATGTTAGAGCCAAAACAGACCGCGTAATTTCAATTTTTGTGGTGCGTTCAATTTCGGTATTTGTTGCAGGTGAGTGTCACCGGAGGTGCCTGGTTAAAGTTGTTCATCTAGGGTTCGGTTCACAGCCAGGACTTTCCTGGAATTTTTAGGCCTAGAAAAAACTTGATTCTCTTTGAAACCTGATTCTTCTTTACGATTGATCGATCTTATAGATTCCTTTTGAATTGGTATAACCAAGATTCTATTTTGGTATGATGTATGATGTATGATAGATTTGACTGGGTATAAGAACCTTGATTTTACAAGCTTGTCTCAGATCTACTTGAATTTTTGAGGGCTCCACTTGGAGAAGGAACAGGGCATAGGGCCCAGGAACAGGATTTTATGAAGGGAGAAAGTTCTGTAAGTTGTACTGTAATATTCCGATTTATTGCTCGATGTTAATTCTCATTGGCCTATATCACCTGTCCTATATCACATATCTATCCTAAAACCTTGTAAATATTTTTCAGCGAATTGTAAATGTCAGCACGGGAGGATGTTTGATGAATAAACCGCCGTATGAATGAATATCGACCTTTGTCCCTAACTTGAGTCTCAGGAAGAAGGAACCAATAGTCATTCGAGAACTATGGAGCTAAGGACGGAGCGCAGGCGGACCGAAAAGGGCCTCGAGTACGAAATCGCTACGATACGTCAGGAAATTCAGAGGGTCTCAGGGGCCCTCAGGCGTTCTATCGGGGAGGTTCGCTTAGCAATCTCAGAAGGTCGTCCACAGGAAACCGTTCGAAAGCCTTATAGTGAGTGGATGTGTTTTTATGAAAAGTTTCTGGTTCTTAACGAAAGGCTTATTAAGAACCTTGTGTCCGAACCAGTACAGATTGCTGCTGATAATGAGTGGTTCACGACGTTTGATTCTGTATGCGTTGAGTTTAAGGCATGTGTGGAGCAGTTTCTCACGAGGTCTGAGGGTTCCGAGGAGGGCAAGTCCAATAAGGAGATGTGCAGTGTCGGTTCGAGGTGCAGTGTCGGTTCGAGGAGTTCCAGTTCCAGCACGACCATGTCGAGTGTTTCTAGGACATCACAGCTGTCGTTGATCAGACTTAAGGAGCAGCAGAAAAGGGCCGAGTTGTTAGCAAAGGCTGCCGCGTTAAAGAAAAAGCAAGAATTGGAAAAGGCGAAACTTGAGTTGGACCTGAAGCAGGAGGAGCTGGAAATGGAGACTGAATTGGCAGTAAGTTCAGCAAGGTCACAGGTGGTTGAGGAGGCGCTCAAGGAGGAGCTTCTTGTCGGCGACGGTGCGGCACAGGAACAGGCTGAGCTTAAACCTGAAAGTCAGTCAGGCGCCACCGCCGATAGGAACCCTCCAGTTGAGGCCCGATCAGTCACCTTGCCTCGTGTTACTTTGAATGTTAGGGCTAAGGAGTTTGTCCCAAAGGAAGACTCAGTTTCGCCTCCGTCGGGCTTACCCATGCCAAGTCAGTACCCTCCAGCCGTACCTGCCGAAGTTCCTCAGGTGCAACCTAATCCATCCCACATTCCATCTAACGTACCCGTAGGTCAGGACCCAATTAATGATGTTGTACGTGAGCTCAAGAAGCCTACTTTTGAAATACATGTACAGAAATTTGGTGGTGATGTCATGCACTACAACCGGTTTTTGAGTCAGTGTAAGGCCCGAGTAGTAAATAATACAGCGTCTGATGAAGAGAAAATGGCCTCATAAGGTTATCCGTGGGTATTCAAACCTAGCTCCTGAGGTAGGCTATCCAGCTGCCTTAGCAGAACTGAAGCGAAGGTATGGTGACCCCGAGGTAATTGCTCAAGCCTACGTAAAGAAAGCTTTAGGTTGGTCAAGTATCTCGAAAGATGATGCCAAGGGTTTAGACGAATTCGCCCTGTTTTTGGTCGAGTGTAACTATGCAGTACAGAGCATAGACGCGATGCAGGTGCTTGAATACTCCGAAAATATTAGGCAAATGGTTTCGCAGATCCCGCACTTGCAGGACAGGTGGCGTACGTGTGTAGCTAAGATTAAGAAACAGTATGATGAATTTGGACGCAAGAAAACTGTCAAGTTTGCTTATTTTGTAGAGTTTATTAGGCAAGAGGCCGAGAAGGCGAATGACCCCACCTACGGGAAAGCGGCCGTATCGCGTGCGCGGGGACATTCACATTCTGGGGACTCGAATAGCAAGCAGAAGGTAAACCCTAAGTCTTCTCAAGCAAAGGGCATGGCTGCTACCGCCCATGGCTCGCCAGGCGAGTCTAAGAATGAATGCTTGTATTGCGAAGGAAACCATGACCTCAGTGTGTGCGAGAAGTTGCGGTCAGAACCTCACGATCGGAAATTACGATTTCTCATGTCAGCTGGTGTATGTTTTGCTTGTCTTAAAAAGGGGAAACACGTTAGTAAAGACTGTAAGCATAGGTTAACTTGTAGCATATGCGGGAAATCTTATCCTACAGTGTTACATAGGCAAGTGCCTGACAAGCCTGAGGACACCTTGCCTAAGACTGAAACGAAAGTTGGTTGTTCTTCTTGCCAGAACAGGGGTGTAATGGCTGTGATTCCTGTTGTTGTTAGGTCACGTTATGAGTCGGTTTCAACTTATGCTTTCCTAGATTCGGGTAGTTCAACCACATTCATAACTGAACAACTAGGCCAAGCTTTGAATGTAACTGGTAAAGCAACTAGTATGCTCCTGTCTACAATGAATGCCAAGGAACAGAAGGTTCCTACTAGTTTAGTTTCTGGACTTGAAATTTCTGATCTTGATGGAACGACTGCCATTTCTCTACCGCACGTTTACACAGTTACCGAGATTCCAATTTCGGAGGATGAAATCCCTCGTCAGGAAGACATTGAAAAATGGCAGTACCTTAGGGAAGTTAGAATTCCGTCTTTAGATGCCAAAGTTGGTATTTTGATTGGCAATAATGTACCCAATGCATTGGAACCTTGGCAGGTAGTGAACAGTCAGGGTTCAGGACCCTACGCTGTTAGAACATTGCTCGGTTGGGCAGTAAATGGGCCACTTAGAACAAATGACATCCTGGATGAGAGTAATGTTGAATCTGCCAGAATTTCTGTCAATAGTATTTCCACGTCTGAGCTTCACTCACAGATGCTGCATTACTTCAACTTGGATTTCATTGACCGCGATTCTTCAGTGAATGAAGATGAGGAGCATGGTCAGTCAGTAGATGACAAGCTCTTTTTAGAGAAACTGAGCAGTTTTGTTAGATTAAATGAAGGTCATTATGAGATTGAACTGCCCTTGTAGGATAGTTCACCAATGCCAAACAATAGGTCTTTAGCGGTTCAAAGGCTACGTGGACTGGTGAAGAAATTTGAACAGTCCAAACGTTTCTATGGTGATTACAAGAATTTCATTGATGATTTGTTATGTAAAGGTTATGCAGAACCCGTTGACCAGCTCGAACCACAAAGTGGTATGCTGTGGTACCTGCCACACCACGGCGTGTATCACCCGAAAAAAACTGATAAAATTAGGGTGGTGTTCGACTGTGCTGCGCGGTTTGCTGGGACATCGCTGAACGATCGCCTGCTCCAAGGACCCAATTTGACTAGCACTCTTGTGGGTGTATTGCTTCGGTTCAGGCTGGAACATGTTGCAATAACCGCGGACGTTCAGGCGATGTTCCATCAAGTCCGTGTCCCTCAGCACAGTAGAGACCTACTGCGTTTCTTGTGGTGGCCAGAAGGCAACCTTGAAGTTGAACCTTCAGAATATAGAATGACAGTGCATATTTTTGGGGCCACCTCTTCCCCTAGCGTGGCGAATTATGCGCTTAGGAGGACGGCTTTAGACAACCGTGACGCATTTGATGAAACCGTTTGTGAGTCCGTACTGCGCAACTTTTATGTTGACGACTACATGAAATCGATTTGTGGTGAGAACGCAGCGATCAATCTTGTGACCCAAGTGACGAGAATGTGTTCCAAGGGTGGATTCACTTTGAATAGGTGGTGTAGTAATGAACGTTCTGTTCTGAGGTCAGTGCCAGAACCCGATCGTGCCAAAAACCTTGTGGGTGTCGATCTAGATAAGGATGCGTTACCAATCGAGAGAGTGCTTGGTGTGGAGTGGTCGGTAGAATCCGATCAGTTCTGCTACAAAATCCAAGCAAAGGAACGCCCAAGCAAGAGCTTTGTCGTTTGAAGTTGGGTTTCGATGATCCTATACCATTAGAATGCAGATACATGGGAAACTTGGTTGGACAGTCTTCCGAAGTTGGCAGATTTCAGGATTGATCGTTGCGTAAAACCTCCTGAGTTTGGCGAGATTAAATGTGCCGAGATCCATAACTTCGCGGATGGGTCAGAGACTGGCTACGGTACTGTTTCCTACCTACGTTTGGTCAATGTCCACAATCAGGTTCATTGTGCATTTCTCATGGGAAAGTCCAGGGTTGTGCCTTTGAAGCACGTAACCATACCTAGAATTGAGCTGACAGCAGCAACTTTGGCAACTGGCATTGATGTGGTGCTCAAGAAAGAGCTCAGTGAGTTAAATCCTGTTAGTACGTTTTGGTCTGATAGCATGACAGTGATCCGATATATTGAAAATGAAACCTCTAGGTTCAAAACATTCGTAGCCAACCGGGTGGAAACAATTTGTAGGCGGTCAGTCCCATCGCAGTGGAAATACGTTCCAAGTGAGAAAAATCCTGCAGACTACGCCTCTAGGGGTTTAACTGCAGATGAGATCTTGTCTCGCGTAGATTGGTTACGGGGGCCGGAGTTCCTTCGAACTTCAGTAGAACTTCCGGATTTTTCAGCAGGGCTCAGTTCTGATCAGACTGATGCACAGGACCCTGAAGTAAAGATCATGGTCGCAAAGGTTCGACGTGATACTGTTGATGATGGTAGCACTGACACGATGAATAGGTTACTGAATAGTCACTCTAGTTGGTATAAGCTGAAGAAATCGGTAGCTTGGCTTTAGCGTTTCCGCAGTTTCTTGCTAGACAGAGTTCGTGATAAAAACCAGACTAGAAGAGGTGAGTCAAAGTTGCAGCCTCTGGAGGCAGCTGATTTGCAACTGGCCGAGGATGCCATCTTACGTTATGTTCAAGGTCAAGCTTTCAAAGAAGAGATCAATGACTTGAGTGAAGTTGGTAAAGTCAAGAAGGGTAGCTCTGTTGCTTCATTAGACCCTTTTCTTCATGATGGATTGATTAGAGTACGAGGTCGTCTCCATAGAGCCGATTACCTATCATTCAATACCAAGCACCAGATCTTGCTACCAAAGCATCACGTGGTATCACAGTTGATTCTTTCTGACATTCATTATAGAGTAGGCCATTGTGGTAGAAATTACATGCTGGCAAAGTTGCGTGAAGATTTCTGGATCCCTGCAGCAAATTCGTTGATCCGGAAACTTTGGCGCAGGTGTGTGATTTGCAGACGTTTGAGAGCGGAAGTTGGCGAACAGAAAATGGGCGTGTAGTGTATTGGTGTACGAGTGGACAACTTGTCAGTGAGACTCACAGGATATGTTGTGATCTGGATGTGTCATTGTAAACTGTAAAGTGGGACCGGGGAATTGC
>NMRB01006575.1:0-10660 GCA_002633025.1 Notospermus geniculatus
AATCATGCCACTTAGGGTGCCTGTTCAATCGCACTTGCTCCTGACTGACACAGGATTTGCATTTTTTCGGTTTCTTCAACTCCCAACAGCCGAACAGAGATTTTGATGAAGCATCACCTGAAGTTTCTTATTTTCCTTGTGTAGCGACCCGAAATCAGTTTAAAACCAGGTAAGTCTGTCTCTTATCATGTATTTTAATTAAGGTGGTCCAAAACTGCCGTAAAAGAGAGGTACCGGTACACTAAGTAACAATGAAAATAAATGTTGAGATCCATCACCACCAGTGAATAGGCCTAGGCCTACTGCCAAGCTCACAAGGTGAGGAATTAGATTTCAGGTCGTCCTCTACTGCTTGAGATGTCCCAGCAGCTGTGAAGGAATCACATGCATTGCAAGGGTTCTGATGCCCTAGCTTATCCTTACTTGTTATAGCTTGGAGTTTTCTGCAAATAAACTAGTAAAATCCAATTTAATTGGGATATGGATTTGTCCTTCCAGGGTATAGGCTGACATTGGAAATGGAACAGGAAGCACACTCAGTTTTACAATATCTAGGCCCATGGGGAGGTCCGGCTGTGAAATTCTGTATGCATTCAGTTCTTCAACTATTCCTTTAGTTTCAAATGGCTCAAGTCTTAAAAAGTAGCAATCACCATTATACCAGATGTCCTTAACTTTGCCAAAAACAGGCATGTCTTCAACTGATCTTGAAATAACAAAGCAACCAGGTTTATATATATTTCCATGACATTTTAGCCATTTCACACTGTACACGATGCCAGCAATTGGAGTATCTGGATAGAATCGTCTTATTTCATCATTGGTGTATTGCTGATTTTCCAAAGTTCTACTTGGCCCAGTGATAACTTCATTCTGAAATATTGGATGGTTACCTGTTCCATTTATATCAATTAATTCACGGCATTGTTCATACTGATGTCGTTCATCTAGGTATTTCGGCAGGTTTTTGTAGTTAGCTATTTTGGATAACCTTTTAAAATACTTGTGTTTAGCCTCAAAACGCATACACCAGTATCTGACAACCGGCCCCATTCTCAAAATAGCCTGTGGAAAATGAGTCATGTAATGTTGTTTCGGGATGATATTCTTCTCAGGATAACTGAGTTTGAAGGACCTTAGGTAGAAGTGTATTAGTTGCTTTAAGTGGTCCACCTGTTCCCTACTTACAACAGGAGAAAAAAGAATTGCTGTAATCTGTAACAGCAAACTGAAACATTGCCATTTTTGTGATTCCAGGTTCACGAGTTCTCCTACATAAAATGGTAACAATCTACCCAACAGCCATGTCTGAGATGATGACTGGTGCAAACCTGAATCTCCATCTGCAAGGTGTCTTGGTTTTATTAAGCTTGGTTTGTCCACTATATCCAGGTAAGAATGGGGAAAACGAGAAATTCTTTCATTTAGGAGAGGTATTGTGATCACACCTTCAACTATAAATGACTGCAGGAGCAGTTTTAAAGTGTATTTGAGACAACCTTCGAGAATGACATGCATTACGTCTTGTGGTACACAATCGAACATGTCAAAATTTTCCACAGTAGTAATTGCAGCCTTCCTGTTCACGCCATATGATACTGAATAATGATTGCGCAGGTCTGCATTATTTGTATTTAAACTAGCACAATGGTTGTTAATGTGCGTATCCATGTTTCTTGAAATGAAGTCTTCAGCAATAAAATTGTCTTGTATTTGGTCAAAGGTTGCCATGCACTGTCGACATTTTCTGTAGGCAAACCCAACTCCTTCCTTCATCCCAGTGATTTCACTGGCTGCAGGAGTGTCTGCACACACAACTGCCAGTGCCCCTTTAACGTTTATCTGCTCTCTGTTATATTGTAAGACAACATCAAAACCATTTGTGCTAAGTATTGAGATCTCTGCGAAAATGGGTTCAAGGATAGAATCTATTCCATATCGGGTAATATCTTCTGAATCGGCTATTGACAAAAGATTTATACAAGAGAGCCTCGAGCGATATAATGGATGAATGTTGCCAAACGTGTTGTAGAAGAAGCCAAGTTTATGAGTCTTGGAGCCCTGGGGATTGCACAGCTCAACTTCATCATAATAAAGAAAAATCTGCAAGGCATGTCTGCCATTTGGACCACTGAACAAGGGATGTGTGTTAAATATTTCACTGTCACAAAAGTCACCAAGAAGGCCATCTGTGCGTCTGTGATCTTCATGGACATGCTCAAAATATTGTCTTCTTTGAAATAGTGCTTCTATTGTGTCTTTCAGGCTCACGGAGTATGCAATATGTGGTACGTTTTCCACATGCCTATCTTCCCCAGTTCCAAGAACTTCCAGCGTGTGACCCAACACACGTTCCTCAGGTACCTGGAAATAAATAACAAGTTATTACCGGTAAATGAAAGAAAAATATTCAAGAAAATGAAATGGTTAAGGGATCACAATTGCTCACTTGGTCATAAGAGGAATGCAGTACATACCACTAGCAAGAAATGTCTCTTATAAAACATGCGTTGCTGGTAATGGGATCTCAGACCCTCAAAGTGTCCCAACAGTGGTTCAATAGCATGTTTGACGCTTGCTGTTAGTCTTTCAGTTGCCTCATCATCTAATGCTTGATCATCTTCTATAACTTGCTGAACCCTCTCCTGGGCACTCCGAACAATTGAGTCCACCAACAAATCAACATTCTGAACAATGTTATCTGTTGCAACCTGTGAAGTAACCACTTTTGAGTAAAAGGCTTGCCAAAAATGTAGGCCTACTCTTCTTTTCTTGCAGACAATTACATGTATTTGTAAGCCATACAAGTGGAAAAAGAATAAGACCGCCTGATGTTGTCTAGGGACAGAGAGCGTTGGCCAGTTAATGTGCTTCCAAGTTTCACCACTTTGCCACTGTCAAATTTGGCCGGGATAAAAATGACGAAGAACGTTACGTCATTTTGATGCGTGAAGATTGTCTTGTTTTGTCACATTCTAATTATGCAATAACATCATTTAAATTGGTGGACTAGCCCTGAGGTAGGTGAGTTGAGTGGTGAGCAGCAGCACAGCAAGCCAGCAACACTGTGCAACTTACCACGAGCAAGTTCTTTATACAGGGTGTATCAGAAAAAATTAGACTCTCAAAAAAATCACCATAAAATAAACATAGAGATGAGTTTTGAAAAACTGTATATATCCCTTTGTAGAGGTTGTGATTCTGCATCGAATGATACCAGTGTCGTTGTTTACACTTCACGTTTCAATGAGCAGGGACCGTTTGAATTTTGAAAAATTGAAGTCCTTTGCGCACGGAAATGTGAGGGTTAAAAATGGATCTGTCAACGTGAATAAAAAGCTTAGACTGCATTTTACTAACGTGCCGAAGCGTTTTTTAAATAATTAATCCTTTCACCCTCTAACCCCGAAACAAAAAGTCTCATTTCTGAGCTGATCCTCACCAAGTGTGAAGAAACATAAATTTTTTACTGTGGCCTGACCATTTTTCATCCGCACCACTGGCCACAAGCCAGAAATGGTCAGGCCACATTAAANTCATCTGTTTATTTTATGATGATTTTTTCGAGAGTCTAATTTTTTCTGATACACCCTTTATAGTGACAAAATTAAAGGTGAAATACCGGTAATGTTTAGATAGAGTGTTCCCCTATTATCCGGGCTGATTATATTACAGAGGGCAAAGACATTATCATTTCTTTATCCCAAGTGTTGCAAGTTACTTTTTTCAAGACAATGGTGTTCAGTTATGTATGACAGGTGGGATAGGCTACCATACCATCAATCTAGGATCACAGAATGTAATTCAATTGTGGCCTTCAGCACCCTTCATGTAAAACCTACCTGTGTTATTGAATTTCCTTCTTTTATGGTAAGAATAAATGCTGCAGTCTTCAGTTTTTCTTGATCAACTTCTTCAAATTCGTGACCTTCAACAGGGTCATCGTTAATTTCATGGTCAATGTCTTGGTCATCATCATCCTCTAAATTGTCTCCCATATCTTCCATCTCCACTTCATTTTCACTTTCTGTGTTGTCAATTGCGTCATTTATATTTGCATCATATTCATCTGCTGGCTCTCTGCCTTCCAATTCCTGCACTTCATGCTCATTCTGATCATATACTTCCTTGTGCTGTCGCATGCAATGCCTGTAGAAAGCATGCCATGTTCTAAATGTCTGTGGGCAGTTTTGAACTGTGCAAAGGACATTGAAGTTCGGGTCCCTGGAATGATCTGTGTAGAGGTGGCTGAGATATGCAGAAAGGAGAATAGTTGTGAATGCTGGGATGCACAGCTGACAAATGAATGCCATGATGATGATTAGTATCTGAAAAAGAAAGGTCAAAGACATTACCATGATGTGGTTGTAGGTACCGGTATAAATTTAAAGAGGAACTGACCCCTTCAAATAATAATGACTATGCTGTTCCAAATGGGTATGACACCACTCTATGGCTGGCAAAAATTTGGTGAAAAAATCTCACCTCATTTTCAAACTACACACAAAAAGTGTATTTCTCAGAATTCAAATTTCCCGCTCAATTAGTGATGTCATACCTGGAACCATTTCTATAGTCATCCATTGTGAAATGTACCGTACCAAATCTTTTCAAAGCGTTTTCAAAACGGTTGTCGCGCCCAAATGACGTCGAGTCGTTTTGAAACCACTTCTGGAACCGTTTTCGATAAAATGCTTTCAAACCGTTTTAAGATGGCTCATAGTGTGGCACCCTAAACCGTTTTAACATCTTATAACGTTTTCAAACCCTTTTAGTAAAAGCCCAGTGTGAACGCAGCTTATCGAAATCTCTAAATATGGTATTTTCAATTATTTCTTAATTTTCACCTGAATTTCAAGTGTAAAGATCCCCACATGGCTAACTAATTGATTTTCAATCATGGCAACACGGTTGACATTAGAAATATATTCTTTCCAGCTGTCTTAGATACAGATATAGCACATTTTGCCTTAAGTCAGTGGCCCCATTGTCTTGAGGAGCACCAGAGTTATTGTAAAATGGTAAAAGTAGGAGGAAAAATTTGGGGAAAAATAAAACAAATACCAGGAGGCAAGAAACTTTGCAGCGGGAATTGGTAAGGCAAGCAGTTTGTTAATTTAATCAAATAAACCGTTTGTTTATTTTACTCCATTGCAAAGAATCTTGGTTTAACCAACTGTTCATTTATTCAAAAAAAACTTTTTTTTCCTGAATGGAAAACAACCATTTTTTTTGGGGGGGGGGAATGTTTTTTTAAAATAAACTTTTTTTTAAATAAAATAAACTTGGTTTATTTTGAGACAACTCGCCATTTGTCCAATAAAAGGAAAAAAACTGCTGTTTTTGCAAGCCGTTTAACCAATTAAAAAACTGTTTTTTTAAATAAACTTGTTTTTTTAACCTTTAAAAAAAATTCAGTTTTTTCAAAAGAAATTTGGTTTTTTAAAAAGAAATCTGGTTTTTTAAAAAAGAAATCTGGTTTTAAAAAAAACTATTTGTTAAAACATATACTTTGTTTTCTACAAAATGGAAAAAAACCTGTTTTTTTAAAAACAAGTTTATTTTTAAAAAAACTTTTTTCCAGGTTCTGCAAAACAATATTTAAAAAAAAATTTTTTTTAATTTAAAAAAACAGGTAAAAAAACTGGTTTATTTGATTAACAAACAGCTTGCCATAGTATAGTGATGCTATTAAAACTAAAGATTCTTTTTTATGTCACCTAGAAAAACTAACGCCTCCCAGCATCATAGGCCTAATTGCGTAGAGCCTAGCCTAGCTAGGCCTTACTGATTTTTTTATACAAAGGCTCCAGGCCTCCTCCTGTTCCATAGTTCGACAAAAGGGCCTGTGTTGAGATTCTAAACACAAGACATACCAGGTTAGGCCTGGATCGCACTGGCGAATGAAATTTTGTTTGAAAAAGAGAGTCACACGTGTGACGTAGGCCAATGTCTGATGGCAAAGTGTGCGCTGTTCCCGCGCACGCGGCTGCACTTTCGCGCCACTGGATCGAAGTTGTTTAATACTCCGCGTGGCAGGCCACTCCCTGTGATCTAGAAACCCAACCACTGTCAATTAATTGCAGGTACAATTCCGACACATTCACACTGACACCACAGTTAAAATATAGGCAGAAGTCATGCAAATATTACGTACCTTCTGTCAAACACTAACCTTCCTTGGTCGCACTATTTTGGCAACGCGAATAGACATCGGTTCAGCAGACGTGCACTGGCCGACACACTCGACCATGGCCGCAATGGCAGCAGACGGCGGAAGCCAAGTTGTGTCTTTTTACCAGTATTTACAACCTGAACGTGTATCCGTTGAAGCTATCAATATTCTGCAAAGTAAGATAACTTTATTCTGAATCACCAGATGCAATGAGGCGTAATCGATCGTGCTGCAATTTACTTATTTCAGTGCGTTTGACATCGCCGTCACAATTGATGGCCGTGCGAAATTGATGACACCTCGCGTGTACATCACCTATGCATACTGTAGGCCTACTGCGGTGCGTGTTTTGCACTGCATGTAATCAGTTTTCATCATGATCACAATCCACCGTAATCTGACGTTTGTTGTCAACCTATTATAGTTCACCTCTCACGTTGGTTTAATTAATATTGAAATTTAATTATTGTATGATTATTTCACGTGTGGATTATTTTTAACAGCTATTGTTTGGTGTGAATTAGCAGGGACCTAGTATTAGTAAAGGCCCAGGCCTAAATAGCACACGACACCAGGCCTAGATGTACATGTATGCATGCCATGCAGTGCAATGTACATGTACTGTAAAGCAAAGTGCACTGGTAGGCCTATTTGATGCACTTTGCTTGCAAACGCCGGTCTATTGTACTCTAAGTTTAAATGTTAATAGGCCTCTCAGGGTTTCTGCCTGGATTTTCAAGACGGGGGGGGAGAAAAAAATTTAATTTTTTTTTTTTTTTGGATTTTCCCAAAAAAAATTTGGGTTTTTTTGTTAAAAAGGGCATCCAGATTCATTTTTTACACTCCAAAGTGCAAAATTAGTCTTCCTTCTGCATGAAAATTGCATTTTAAAATGTAACAAATTAAAAAAAACAAAAAGTGAAAATAGTGACTGATAGGCCTAGCCTATTTGAAAAAGGTTAGGCCTATGCAAACTTGAGGGGGGTGAATATCCCCCCTTGCCTCAATCATGAGGGGATAAATACNCGACCGCCGGAAATTTTAATTTTAGTGGGGCGCTAGCGAGGGTGTGTGTGTGAGATAACCCCCTTTTGAACAGTAAATTCTTTGATTGAAATTGACCCCAGGTGCGAGATAACCCACTTTGAGAAATTTTTTTCAGAAAATCAAACTTATATGATGAAATGGATCACGCTGACCTTTTTTTTCAGGAGAAAGAATTACAGATGAAGATGTGCTTCACCTCACTAGGAATGACATTGAGGATATTTGTAAGGATTTGAACTTCAGCGCGAGACGGCAGGTGTGGGAAGCAATACTTCGATTCCAAAAACTGAAACAAGGAGGACAGCAGCCTGGTGCAGAGGTATGTATACCACTTACCAGTTGATAGCCAAGCCACACATTCTTACAGTGGATAGGTGCAAGTGCAGTGACCGCCATATTTGTGGCTGAGTTCTGCCTGGTGCCATCGCTGTTGCCACTCTGTGAGGCCACACTTTTTTTTTTCCTTGTTTCGCGGGTCCGCCGCAAGGTGAAAATAGGAAAATAAAAAAAATTTATTTTGGGGGGGTTTTCACGAGCCCTCCGCTCCAAAAACTTGCCAAAATGGGAAAAAAATTGATTGATACGTGATTTCTGACAGTTCATGAGTTCTATGCTATGGCACTGAAATGCCCTTCCTTGGACACACCAGTCGATGTGGCCTCATCATCATTCAAGCTTCGGTACATTGATGTTTGGGTTTGGGTCTGCTAATCCAATTGACCCTTTATTGCGGAATAACATTTTATTTTTTTCTTCTCCGCTTTTCAGAGAACTTGGATAACTTTTGAAAAATCAAAAAATAAAAATTTTATTTTTGTTTTTTTCCCGCCCTCCTCTGATGGAGGTGCTGAGAAAAAGCTCGCGAAACAAGGAATAAAAAAAGCGTGGCCTGTCTGAGAAAAAAGGAGCTCTGCAGCAGTCAGTCAGTGAATGAAAAGGTCAAAATTTAGAAACATTCTATACTTTTAAAATTTGGGTATGCATGTATGTAGGCCTACCTATCATGTGACCCCTCCATTCCTTTTTTTATAGCCTATATCATAGACTTAAACAACCAGACAGACAAAGGACTGATGGAATATGGGGTAAAAATTTGAGGGGTCCAAGTCAAATAATGAAAAATTTTATTTTCCCTGGGGACGAATTTTCCAGGGACGAATTTTCTGGGGACGCATTTTCCTTGGGGACGAATTATCCAGGACGAATTTTCTGGGGACGAATTTTCCTGTAACCCATTATCACCCAAAAACCCTTGGGGCAAGGGCGCAGGCTTGTCTGAGCCTGGGGAGGTGCACATCTTTGTGAAAGCAAACTCCTACTGTAGCCAAGGCACACAGTAAAGAGCAACAAAGAGGGTGTGCTCCAGAGGAGGTCCTGGGGCCCCTCCCCCCGAAAATTTGGGAATCTAGATGCTCTGAGATGTGATTTCAGTGTTACTCTAAGTCTAATCTTAGCCAAAACTTACAGGATCACAAGGTCATCCTTCATAACCTACCGGTAGGTGTAGGTGAAGGTTTTAGGCTTCTATCATCACCAGGTTATNTGTAGCCAAGGCACACAGTAAAGAGCAACAAAGAGGGTGTGCTCCAGAGGAGGTCCTGGGGCCCCTCCCCCCGAAAATTTGGGAATCTAGATGCTCTGAGATGTGATTTCAGTGTTACTCTAAGTCTAATCTTAGCCAAAACTTACAGGATCACAAGGTCATCCTTCATAACCTACCGGTAGGTGTAGGTGAAGGTTTTAGGCTTCTATCATCACCAGGTTATGACATCTCGTTATCAAATTTGCATCCAATCTCACCATCAGCAAATATCATGCGACTGAGCAGGTGCAAACTGAAATTTTCAGTTGCAATAACATCCTTGAGTGAGCTATGATACAGCTGGCTGCCATTTTGGGAATGACCAAGACGGGATAAAAGACCCTAACTTAACCCTAAATCTAAATTGTCACTGTGTTACCGGAAACTCACTATTATTTTTGTTTGGCCTTGGCTGAATTCAGCGGAGTCTAGTGCTTCGCTGGTTCCCCACTAAAATGGCATGAATGTCGCCAGGGTCTGAACCAAGCGCGATAAGGCGAGCCATTTGTGAAAACCCTGGGTGCGAGAATGGTGCAGTTTCACTGACCACACAAAATGTTTTGATGTGTCATTGGAATACGTCGTGTGTATCATTGCAGACGAAACATAAGCGATCAAAAGAAACAATCAAGAACCGAAACAGTCGAGCTCGAAAACGTTCAAAAGCAAGGAAGGCTGCACTAATTGTGGGAAAACTTAAATCTGATGAGAAAGTAAAGGCCTTGTCAGCAGCTAATGTTCATCTGCAAGAGACTCAAAATAACCTCCAAAAACAGAAAGATCGATTGAAGTTGTCCCTGAAAACTGCATTGGACAACAAGCATATACAGCAAGTTCATAAATCACTTGCCACTGCGAATCTGCTTCATAAAGATAGTGTAGATTATGTTCTGAATGGATCTGGGGATAAAGTTATCCTTGGAAAAGGATCGTATGGTACTGTATTCTTGGGAAAAATGAAAATGTGTGGGTCTGGAAGTCATGTAGCTGTTAAACAGTGTCGCCCTGGAACGCCCCAAGATGCTGTAATAAAGGAAATAAGGATTTTGCAATCCATTTCGCTTCCGATTGGTATTTTGGATGCTGATGGAGAATTTCAGAATGAGGCACCAAAAATGGTGACTGAGTTCATAGGATGTGGATACAAATCCACAACATTGGCAGATGCATTGAAATCCAGGTCCTTAGATTGGAATAGCCTGGTCCTTATTGCAACTCCAACAAGTCTGACATATATAGCTATGGGAAAATATTGGAGGAGATATGCAGATTTCTTGACAGTGACTGCACTGTTCGTGCAGCAATTTGTTCTGAGCTCAGGCAGCTCTCAGAATGCTGCACAGCAGCTTTGTGGTTGAGAATAGATTCCTTCACAGCAGTTGTCAAGGATATTAATGCCATCACAATGGAAAAAGATGCCACTGCTTAGCTGTGTATCTGCTGCTGAAATATTCAAACTGACTGTTCAATTTAACAAAATTCTAACTCGGTGTGATGATACAGTAGAATCCGCGTAAGTTGTCACTCACGGGACCAAGCTTATGTGATCATGGTGATGACTATCGTGCACATGGACGCTGTCATCAAAATGACAACCTGCGTGCACTGTATGTCATTTTGATGATTTTTTTTGACTGTTTATTGTTGGCAAACTGATGACATTAAGACATTGTAAGAATGATAAGAAATACATAGCATCATGTATCTGGCGAAGTCTTGGCAGCAGTGGCCCTCTTCATTCCTGGGTGTTCATAAACGTACTCCAGGCATGCCAGGGTGCGTGTACACATGGCCTTTAAACATGCTAAGTCTTTTTTAACCTCAAATTGGGCAATTTCATTGTCAAGACCTTTAAA
>NMRB01006578.1:0-10625 GCA_002633025.1 Notospermus geniculatus
ATAAACGCTGGACACTGATTGGTTGAAAAGTTTATTAGTGATACGTATTGTTAGTAGAGGGCGCCACCTCCTGGGACGCAGGGCAGGGTGTGGATGTCTGAGTGCGACAGTATTATGAAGGCTTCTTTCAAGATGAATGGGGGAGTGCGGTATGGAACAAATTTTAAAAAGTTGGAGGAATGGTTCATAGCTTATAAGGTCACACTGAGTACCGGTAGCTGGTACAGCATTAATGCTGCTAAATACTTGAATCAATGAAGTGAAGAGGACGTGTTAACTGGGGACATCCACGTTTATGTCCTTCGCTTCATAGGCCTATGACTGTTTGTCCCCAAATGATCGAAATAGAACAGACATGGTTATCGCAAGTCAGCTCATTGTGGACATCACGTATGAGCCCATTCAATTGGGGTCATTTCCTGCAAGCTACCTATACGACTCTGCATGACGTTTGCTGTCGTTATGCCAATTTCTAATTGGGGACGTCCCCAATTGAAGGTGGCTCCGCATTTGTAGAAGACTATTAAGGTGCAATAACAACAAAACTAAACATTTTGGAATTACTTGCCTAACTTTTACATTTATTTACCAAATCATTCAACACAAATTTAGATTTCTACCTCCTCATCAATATGTAACACATTTTTTTATTCATTAGCAAGCTGCTTAGAAATCATACACTGTATAAGTTCATCTTGGATAATCCAACATAGGAATGACCTGAAAAATATGATTACATACGGTAACTTCCGAAGGGAGCAAAATGAGGTGTTAAGGTACATTGTTTTCCTATCAAATAGAATGTCTACTTAAATTTCTTCCCAGTAATTGGTTGCTGATACGGCTACCCGTAAACTGGGGATACAGGGACACCCTGGAAATCTTCTTAGTTGGGTGTCTCAAATATTGCCATTTTATGGTAATGATGTGATTATTTTTCTTACACTACACAAAGTTCTTTGGTACATGTAGTACTTCTTAATTATACCAAAAGGTGTACCAAAAAACTTTGTGTAGTGAATTATCAAGCCAGTCTTAAGAATGCCATTCAAAGAAATTATTTGTCTTCCCGGGTGCTCAGGTTTCCTCCAGCAGCTTTACATCCGTAGGCCTACTCAGGCCTTGGGTTGTAAACTCAGAACTAGGCCTATAAGGAGTCTTGTAGATCCTTTGATAAACAGGCCATTATTTGGCAATAACAGATTGTGAAATGCATCTTGAAATATTTACATCTGAGCTGCCTTTTACACAACATCACCTCAACTCCATATAATTATGACTCTGTATTTGATTGTTGATTGATTCGTTGATTGATTGATTGAAGAGTCTAGTGTAAGTTGTATTTATTGTATTCACATCTTTCCATCAGGGCCGAAGCCAAAGCATGATTGGCCCTGGTAAGTATGGCAGAGGCCATCTCAAGCTACTCATGTTCCTCACTTGGATGGGGTCTTTTACTTGCCCTTGCAAAGGTACAAGGTACAATGTACTGTAAACCGTGAAATTTTCGCGGCACTAAATGTTCGCAATTTTTGGGGTCTATGAATCCGCGAAGAATAATTTTTCGCGATTGGAACCCTTCAGCTTCATAAAACCTCAAGAACCAATGATTTTTGCGTGATTTATGTTTGCGTTTTGACCCTCGAGCGCGAAAATCACGAAAATAAAACACACGCGAAAATTTCACGGTTTACAGTACCACGGATTACTGTCCCATATACGACAGACTGAAGAGTCAGGGATGATTAATCCCACATGGCCCGCGCTGGATTTGAACCTGGGACTTGCCATTGCTAAGCAGTTATCAGGGCTCACCTAGAGGAGCCCTGATAACTGCTTAGCAATGGAGGTCCCACGACAATCTAGGTCTGCTACGTCTATGGTTTGCTGTTAAGACTACTACGAGTTGAATACTCAGTTGTATGTACTACGAATGTCATATTCTTGAAAAGAGCTGTTTGCGGTATAACAGAATGCTAAATAAAGCTGTAAATGCGACTACAAAAATACTTTGCAAACTGAGCAATATGTGACCGTCTCTGAGAAAACCCGGTCAAAAAGTCGCTTAACACCACAAGGTTAATAGGTTACATTGAGAGTATTATCACAATGAAAAAACATCGGTCTGTTGGTGGCAAATAAAGCCTTATTGATGGTGCAACAAAGATCAGGTATGACAAAGGCCTATGTCACTCAGTTACTTTGACCAGGTTTTCTCAGAGATGGTCACTTATAAGGTGAGATTCTGATTGTTTCCACGATGTTACAGAGCGAATACCGTACTTTTAGTTTGATAATATAAACAAATCTCATGCTCGAGGCACCGTAAAATGTAAATAATATGGGGGGGGGGCTATTGCAGAGTAATAAGACCTCAAACTTAATTCCAATTTTCCCTTACTGAGGTATCATTCATTTTTTCATCCCCACATACCTCACACGCTCCCATAGCAATTTTTTTTACCTCATTCCTCTTCATCCACTCACATATGGATGAAGAGGAGTGAGGTAAAAAACCCTGCTTTGGTGTTTGGGAGAATGCCACTCAGCACTTTGAGATATTCAATACCATCATCCGCTGTCAGCCACAGTTTATGTAACCTTCGGCCTAACTAACAGATAGAACTCTCATCAAAAGTCCCATGTTGTAAAGTAGCACATATCGTATTTTTTATAGCACATATCATTTTCAAAATTGATTAACACTGTCATTTAAAGCAATTATACTGATAATCCTATAGCACAAGTATTGATCTATATCCAACAAATGATGTACAACAAACTAACAAATAATAACAGGTAGTAATGAATTAAGAATTCTATAGTTCTCTCTGCTTGACAACACTAGTAACGACACCCTCCATGAAATATGAAATTGGATGGATAGATCGATCATTTCCCCAAAACGCTGACATACCTGAGGATCATAAAATCATAATCATGGAGAGGCTACTGTGAGTATGATGGATTTATTGACCAAAAGGTGGCAGTGTAGTATCATCAAATGATTGGTAACGACCAGCATGCACAAGAAATGTACATGTGTCGAAACATGAGGAAACTCATAACAGACTATCACTCCAAAAGAGTGCAGCACCTGACGAGGCAGCGTCATGACATCCCGCACGTCATTTCTGAACGCCATGACGTGACTCGAAAAAAAAATCCAGTTGTTTCAGTGATCATGACGTCGGGAAACAATTTGATTATTTTTGTCTCACATCAAGACATCATGAAATGAGGTGCGGGACGTCACAACGCTGCCCCGTCAGATGCTGCACTCTTTTGGAGTGATATCGCCAATTGGCGGGGCACCTTCACTTATATAAATGTGAGCCGCTCCAGCAAAAGCAGGCGCTCGTCGCAAGTGATCATCATTGATCGTCAGTTTACTCAACTACTATCACTGCTGTCCACTACTACCGGTATTGTAAACCCGCACCAACGTACATTTCAGCTATTGTGCTGTAAGGCCCTTAACCCTTTCCTCGGGTTGCGCCAAGCGTCTGCTTTTGGTGGAGTGGTCACAAATATGTACTGACAGTGCAACTCAGTCAGGCAAAGTAAACAAAACTGAATCAACCGATTGTCCCTTTACCCATAAACCAAAACCGCAACATTCACACAACTTCCACAAGCAGCATTTTCTCAAGCTTATATATATGGCAATAACCACCACCACTATCACAGGCTTGAATTTTAAACGCTCGGACATAATTTCAACGTCGGTTTTTGAAATCGCCCGATGTAGCATCAGCATCTGAGGCACGCTAATATATTTACCCACAATTCCATCCTGAGAACATCAGGGGTTGTTAGCGCTCACTCCCTTCGTCACCGTACAAAGACGAAGGCCGCGATGTTCTCAGGATGCACAATTCAGTGCAACCTATTGTCCTTATACAACCACAAATGTTATCAGACCAACACATACGTCTATTTGAAAGTTGATGTATTGAATAGGAATCATCTCAAAATGTCTCAAGTCAAAAGACATGAGTTCGCAGCTTCAAAAGAAATGGATATGGCGTGAATTCATCCCAAGACAAAAGACAGGTAGACTGTTTTGGCTCAGCTTCTTTTTAGTAGACAGTCTAATCCAGTCTTATTGGAGCCATCCAGCCTACTTTTGCTCTGTAGTTTGTCAGATTTGAACTCAACCAAGGTCATGAACTTTACAAATGATTTACCTCAATTGGCAAACAAATGCAATTTAGCTTGAAAGGGGTCAGCAATATGAACTTTACATACATTGAATTACATAAATGAGTGCATGTAAGGTACATGTTCTGGCTAGCTATTGAAGAAGTTGCAGTGCATTGTACAGCCCAATGTTCTGTATCGCTAATGTGCCACTTTTTAACCTCTGGCTATGTGAATTCTGAATCTAATTCGTAATGCTTTTATCTCTCGTAATTCTATTGTAATTTTGCCATCTCATTTCTGCCGTCATCTATATTCCCGACATCCCAATGTGACAGGTTCCATTAAATTTAGTGCAGTGTGTAGAAACGGCCATTGAGATAGCCCATCAAATCTGCTCAAAATGGGCCTGCGACTTTCTACCGGTATAACATTTTCATGTTTTGTTCATAGGGGAAATGAGAAAAGCACAAACGATGAGCCAAAAGAAAAACAAACTCGGACACTGGCGATTTCCCAAATTATTCAGGAGAACTTGGGATTGGCTGGATTTTAAGCAGCAGTTTCAGATCCAGCCAATCACAATTCTCCTAAGAATACGTCACATTTCTTAATTTCAAACTCATCATCGATGAGTCATCTCCAGTGCTAACACAACAAATGTCAAGGTCGCTAAGGTCAAGGTTGCTAAGTTCAAGGTCACAGGATCACTTCCATTCTTCTTCCCAGTTATCACAGGTCTTGGATTGGAGCTAATTGGATTATACATGGCCACTTCTTGGTTTTTTGCAATCATTTTATCCACACGATGCCATGTTCCATTGTGCGGGGCTGGTTTGATTTTGAGTAGGTGGCACATCAGCTGGTAAATGTCCGTCATTCTGATTGCTGGATGCTCTTGGTTTCGGACAATGTCTGAAAGATACAATAACAATTTACTAACCCTTAAAATGACAAATCATTAAGCAGTTTTCACGACTTGCCGAAAAGGTCTATCAAGAATTGCTGGCACAAATATCTAAACTGATATCAACTTGGTCCCATTGCCAACAATCTTTTCTTTTGAGTTAGACTGGCTAACTGTCTAAGATGGCGTGACGATTGCTTAACACATCTCAAACTTTTTGTATGTTCGTTTTTCACTATTGAAGATTACCACATCTGGCATTTGAGGGCAAAATGAAGTTTACCGAATTAGCTCCACTGGCATGACTGGACTCATTGTGTAGTTAATTGAAGGGATACAACTTAACGTGCCAGTATAGTCCCCCCTCGCTATTACGAACCCTTCAGGGTCCAAGGGTTAAATTTGTACTAACGTGGAGTTCGTAATAGCGAGGATTTACATACGTCATGAAATTTTGGGAGCCGGACGTTGGATTCGTAATATCCGGGAGTTCGTAAAATCGAGGTTCGTAAAGAACAAGGGTGCAATGTATTTGGGTTTACTTTTCTCCACATTTAAGTCCCAATGGTTAGACAATGTTCATAACTTGTTAACAAGAGCTGTTCTCTCACAAGTAAGACATTTACCTGGTCCAGTGGCAGCAAACATCGGCCACATGTCTGGTTCATGACTGCTGTACCCATGCCACCCTAATGCTGGATGCTGCTTGTCTGTGTACACCACATAACCATGTGTGTACTGAAAAGAAAGCATGCGTGATGCAGAGACATATTACAGTGGAACCTCCCTAGTGGACACCTCTACTAGGACTTACGACTTCTGTATCAAGGGACACTTATGCTACACATAGGCCCTTGCAGGGTTCCTCCCGCAGACAGCTGTAAAATTTCATGGACCTTTTGAGGACTTTCATGGAATCAAATATGTAAAATTTAATGACTTAGCCTACACAGAAGCCGGGCCATGTGACTGCACCGGCGTCCGCGTCCGACTTTTACTCTTTCGTGACGGAACAAAATTAACGAGACAATGTAAAAAACACCGGAAATTTAATTTTCAAGACTGAACATTTTATTTTTTAAGGACTTTTGTGGACTTTATAGGATTTTCTCAATATTTATGGACTTTCAAGGCCTTAAATTTAAGCATTTTATATTCTTGGACTTTCATGGTTTTAAAGGACCTGGAGGAACCCTGCCTTGTTTGTGTAAGCTTTCATTTTGGTAACAAAAGAACACAATTACAATACAACTTTCATAGGACGCCAGTACAAGTCAAGTCATCTCCGAATTTCGCAAATTTTCGACCCCAACCGGGGTCTTCCTCTGGCACTTTCTAGTAGAGATCCCAGAACAGAAGTGAATGCAGAGGCAATAAAAGTACTGTATACAGAAGATATCCTGGTCATAGTCACAGTTTTATGCTGATGAATAGCAGATGGTTCGAATTGAATTCTGAGGATGTTCTGAACATTTAAATATAAATTGAATGCTCTGATGAATGGTAGCAAAATGACAATATGACCTCAATTCAACAATGTAATTTAGCAACTTCAATTCAACTGTGCAATTTTAGTGTACTACATGTAGTAGGCTTTTTACACTGGGAAACATTTAGGTATTCGAAATTTATGTGAATATGGACGTCTTTGATAACTTCAATGGAACTTCCTTTACCAGACGCAACTACATGTAGCAGGTCACCTCTTAATTAAGGACACCAGAATGTGGTCCCAAATCCTGACAATTTGTTTTGGCCTTGTGTTCAGGACACACCAATTAAAGATAGGACATTTCAGTTCACAGGTGTCCTTAATGAAGAGGTTCCACTATACGGATCACTTTTCAGGCATACGACCCCAGCATCCAATTTCAGAACTTACCGTCAAGATATACCAGCCAACGTCCGCGACAGCTGTCAGTGGCGCCACACGGTGACTGTTTCCATAATGCCACGTGTTTGGAAGAGTATGTTTTTGATACACTGTCAAGTTTGGATGAGCATATTTCAGTGTGTTATAAACCTGTGGAAAAGAAATTGTAAGTTAGAAACGGATATCAAACTTGGCCGAAATCATAGCTACCAGTAAAATCGCCAGAGCACACAGGTCCGTCCTGGTGCCTGCAAGTTCTGAACCTGTTCATCTCTGGATTCTATTTGCAGTTGGAAGGAATACAATAACCGAAGTCATCCTCCAGAAATTTAGCAAATTTTCGACCCCAACCGGGGTCTTCTTCAGGCTGGCACTTGCAAGTCGAGCTACCAGAAGTATAAAAGTTGGAAGGAAGGAAGGCAGGCATAATTGTATTTGCATAGCCTTACTTTGTTTGTCACATGCTGGTGTGGCCAAATATTTGTGTACGGGCCACCGTCGAGCGTCTGGGCCAAATCTCGCTTTGAGATGTATCGTCGAATATCGATGATGCGATCCATGGATATATCTGTCATGCCATGATCTGATAGGACGAGGAAGTTGACTTTATCCTGTAGGCCTCGCTCGGCAAGATCTTGACGGAGGAAGACGATGGTTCTATCGATATCACGGAGCATGTTCATGACTTCTTTGGAGTTTGGTCCGTAGCGATGGCCGACCATGTCAAGATGTTCATTGTATAAACCTGAAATGAGCAGATATACAACATTTTCAAAATTGTTCGGATTCTAATCACGATTTTTCTCAAATTCCTACAAACTCAGAAAACAAAAGACTTCCCAACAATCTCACAGAACCAAGAATGAATTTTGAGAAGCACACTTAAAATTGATCAACATTGTTCAAAGGCTGTCTCTGGAAATGCTCTTTCCTTACCAACAAAATCCGCTGAATCATTCTGCAACGATTTTATCCCATCCACCATGGATTCCATGTACTCTTGCATTGTGGGAAATGACACGTATGGACGACAATAATCAGGTTTGGTTCCGTGTATGGTACGATTACACCCCGGCCAGTGATACAAATAACTTCTTTTACCCTGAAAAATCATGAAATATCACAAGATCTGGACCCAGAACTTTCCCTTCGCAGGCATCTTTATTGCTTATAAAAAGGTCAGATATGTTAAGAGGTCATACTTCAGTTCATTTTGACCAAGAGACATCGCTGAAAAACCAACCCTCTGAGTACCTGCAGTAGCGATTTAATACTTAAGCACGGGCAATGAGAAATACACAAACCTGTTTTTTCGCCGTCACCCAAATCGGTTCTCCATCCTCCCACCAGTGGGTGCTACTCCCCCTTGAACTTGTAAAGAATTCATTTTTTACCGAATCGTACATGTTGTTACCAATCATGCCATGATTCTCCGGGAACAGACCTGCAAAAGACACAATCATCATCATTGTTGTTTTTTGTTTCTAGGAAACAGTTGTCATTGGCAACAAAAGCAAATCATAGATAGCACCTGTTAATCCTGCCCAGAAGTGCTAAGTGCTAGGAGCCTCATGGCAGGATGTATTTTAGTTCATATCCTTCGCCATATCCTGCTTTTTGAACAGCATTTCTGTTCACGTTTCTATGACGACAAATGCAATTATCACAAACGCACAGAATTGGACTCAAAAACCAAAAATTTCGGCTTTGATTCCAAAATATACACATGAAAATATGATGAAAATTTGGAAAAAAGCTCCTCAAATACCAACCTGTGACAAATGAGTAGTAGTTAGGATAACACAGTGTAGGGAACTCTGGCTCCAGATGATGCACGCGAGATCCAGACTCAAATAACGCCTGAAATCCTGGCAGATTCACACGGTTGACGTAATCCCAGCGCATACCATCAACAAGCAGCACCAACAACTTATTTCCCGACGCGCTCAGGGTACATTGGACCTGAGCGAGCAATATGACAAACAGTAAATACGGACAAAGATACTTGAAATACATCGTTGGTGGCGCCCTCTGTGTGTGGTTACAGTCAACGTCTTTATTCCGTTGGTTCCAACTTGCTTCTGCCTGCTTGGGTCCGAACTGGAATCTCACTATTTTCTCGGCACTTGGCATTTTTCCGTTTTTTTCCTGTCATAGATTTTACTTTTGGACTTCAGTCATTAATTCCTGCAATGAAAGGAAATAGTTCATTGGCATGATTGGGAAAAGGAAGAAAGAAATTATTGGACTTCCAAGTTGTCACGTGGAAAAAATGCAAATTCCCGACAGAAAATACCAAACAGCCTGAGGTTGTACATCCTCCCATAGCAGGGCTTACGTCTCGCTCCTCTTCATGTGAGTGGATGAAGAGGAGTGAGGTAAAAACCCCTGCTGTGGGAGGATGGAGCTGACAGCGACTTGGAGCGATATGTTCAAAGTGTGACCAGTCACACGAAGAAATACAAATCCTGACATGGAAAATCCCAAATACGGTAGCCTGAAACTACAACGACTTGGACATGTTGGAGTGATATGTTCAAAGTGTGACCAGTCACACAGAAAAAATACAAGTCCTAACATGGAAAACACCAAATAGCCTAAAAGTACAACGACTTGTAGTGATATGTTCAAAGTTGTCACATGGAATTTTGAAAAAACACATCTTCTTGACATAGAAAATACCGACTAGCCTGAGGCCACAACAAATCTTCCTTTCCGACTCTAACAAAGAATCTATCACCAGCCTAGGCCCGAGTTGGATATTCCAAGAGTTAACGACACAATAACACACCAACAAAGGAACGAATACCTATAAACCTATTGCAATTAAATTGAATTTACACAACTTTATTCCCAGATTTTCCATAAAGGATGCTCTGTTTGACCAGTTCAGCTTCTATTTGACCAAGTTCCAGCTGTCCACATTGCCCCCCACTTTACCAGCATTATGATTTTCATTTAACGAACACCTGTATCCTCACACGCCCTGTTTAAATTATCGACTTGGAAATTATCAGTTATTTTCATCATTGTCCACATTGATTACAAAAATCTGCAATCTAGTTTATCAATTTGTTGCAGAACAATCTGCAACTCCCACTCACAATGAAAATTACGGCGCCCAAGCAACTGTCTGGAGTGTTTCAATGCATTGTCATCAGTGAACCCTGCACCCAGCTGATTCTATTCCTATATTTCATCAAAACAGTTGGAATCAGATTACTAGTTACTAGTTTTTTCGTTCATGCCCCTGATACTAAACAGCCCCAGTGGCAGTTTGTTGATACTGAGGCAGCCTTAGTCGCAGTAGTTGATACTGAGGCAGCCCTAGGCCTAGTGTCAGCTGTATACCGAGGCAGCCCCAGTGGGAGTAGTGACACTGAGGCAGTCCTAGTGGCAGTAGTGATACTGAGGCAGCCCTAGTGGCAGTAGTTGATACTGAGGCAGCCCTAGTGCATGGCAGTAGCATCGTCAAAGTGATCTCCACCTAGAGTACTTAGACTCTGAACAAGGTTTTTCGAAGCAGTCCCATCCCTCCTTTCATTGAGTTGGTCAGAAGTATGAAGAAGAACTCACCCTCGACCTAGGTAGCGTAAGCCCCAGTACCTCCGAGTCTTAGGTCCAGGGTTCGATTCTGGTCGGTCCCAGTGCACCTGTGATAGAGAGGCAACTCTCTGTTCGACAGGTCCGATTTCCTCCCAA
>NMRB01006581.1:0-10611 GCA_002633025.1 Notospermus geniculatus
GACCCTGGTGTTCGGATTCACAAACCCGAGGGGAGTTGTATCTAACGTACAAAGAAAGTACTCCTCAAAAAAAGGGATTCAAGATCGATTGTTATGTGAATGGAGACAATGTGCTCTGTTCTTGCTGTTCGCTAAATGTAAACAATAACAAACGCTTCCATTGGTCGAAATATAATTAGTCTGACCTCTCACCCACAATCTGCATCACACAATGGGAATTCATACAATCTGCGTTGACCTCGCCGACGACAATCGGAAATTGCCGAGTGTAAACTTTCCGTATGCAAATGCAGGTCAGAGGTCCGCTTATGATAAAACCGAAACCTGAATTCGAGCCCGAGAGTGGGCCGTCGATAGATGAATAGACGACAAGTACTGTGTTCATTGGCGTATATGCCAAAATTGGGATGGTTTGAAAGAGGATCCACACCCAACAGTCATTTTCCACCTCTTAGTCGACAATGAAGGCGGAGAGGCGCCAATTTCTAACTTATTTGCAGATTTAGTCGGTGGGTTGGGATTTTACCACCAGCCAGTTTGGGTCAAGTCAAGTTGGCCAAGTTCCATTTGGTGACACTATACTACATGTAACTGCGCACTGCGTGGACACATCAATAAACCCCTTCGTTCACTCCCCGCGAATAAAATAGTCAAAATGGCAATTTATCTAACCCGCTTTACTGAAAGTGCCAAAATTCGGCTTAAACGTCGGAGCTGCCCCCATTCTCCTGAACCAGGTGATAAATTCGCCACCACTGTCTTCAGTTATTTGGTTAGCGCAGTGCATAGGATGGGATGAGGACTATAACCCCCTTGGTTGTGGGTTCGATTCCCGTGTAGTCATGATTTTTTTCCTTTTTTTCCCCTTCTCATAAAGCTATTGTGACATTTTGATTTTTTTTCATAGAACAAGTGGTTAATTAATCTTCTTAGTGGTGACACTGATAAAATCGGCGACAGAATCGTCGCATCATCCTGGGCACACCCTGCATGGTGTTCGGATTCATCGCCCTGTCCCACAAACCCGAGGGGAGTTATGTATCTAACTTATAAAGAAAGCACTCCTCAAAAAAGGGATTCAAGATCGATTGTTATGTGAATGGAGACAAAACGTTCTCTGTTCTTGCTGTTCGCTAAATGTAAACAATAACAAACGCTTCCATTGGTCGAAATATAATTAGTCTGACCTCTCACCCTCAATCTGCATCACACAATGGGAATTCATAGAATCTGCGTTGATCTCGCCGACGACAATCGGAAATTGCCGAGTGTAAACTTTCCGTATAGAGGCTATGCACGTGACGTCATCAGCGAGGTGACGCCATGTTGGATGGAACGTTGTGACATGCTGACGCAGTGCATCTGACCACGTGCTCCGTCGATTTTCCATCCAACACGTGGCGTCATACCCATTGATGACGTCATTTGATGACGTCAGTGCATAGCCTCTATACAAATGCAGGTCAGAGGTCTGCTTATGATAAAACCGAAACCTGAACTCCAGCCCGAGAGTGGGCCGTCGATAGATGAATAGACGACAACAGGACTGTGTTCATTGGCTTATATAATACCAAAATTGGGATGGTTTGAAAGAGGATCCACACCCAACAGTCATTTTCCACCTCTTAGTCAACAATACAGATTTAGTCGGTGGGTTGGGATTTTACCACCAACCAGTTTGGGTCAAGTCAAGTTGGCCAAGTTGTGTTCGGTGACACTATACTAATATACTGCGCACTGCGTGGACACAACAATAAACCACTTCGTCCACTCCCCGCGAATAAAATATCGAACCCCGCTTTACTGAAAGTGCCAAAATTCGGCTTAAACGTCGAGCTGCCCCCATTGTCCTGAACCAGGTGATAAATTCGCCACCATTGTCTTCAGTTATTTGGTTAGCGCAGTGCATAGGATGGGAGGACTATAACCCCCTCGGTCGTGGGTTCGATTCCCGTGTTGTCATGGTTTTTTCCTTCTTTTTGCTTTTTTTTGGTTTTCCCTTCTCATAAAACTATTGTGACATTTTGAATTTTTTTTCATAGAACAAGTGGTTAATTACTTTCTTCTAAGTGGTGACACTGATAAAATCGGCGACAGAATCGTCGTATCATCCTGGGCACATCCCGGGGCACACCCTGGTGTTCGGATTCATCGCCCTCTGACCCACAAACCCGAGGGGAGTTGTATCTAACGTATAAAGAAAGTACTCCTAAAAAAAAGGGATTCAAGATCGATTGTTATGTGAATGGAGACAAAACGTGCTCTGTTCTTGCTGTTCGCTAAATGTAAACAATAACAAACGCTTCCATTGGTCGAAATATAATTAGTCTGACCTCTCACCCTCAATCTGCATCACACAATGGGAATTCATAATCTGCGTAGATCTCGCCGACGACAATCGGAAATTGCCGAGTGTAAACTTTCCGTATGCAAATGCAGGTCAGAGGTCTGCTTACGATAAAACCGAAACCTGAACTCCAGCCCGAGAGTGGGCCGTCGATAGATGAATAGACGACAATAGTACTGTGTTCATTGGCTTATACATGTATACCAAAATTGGGATGGTTTGAAAGAGGATCCACACCCAACAGTCATTTTCCACCTCTTAGTCAACAAATCTTCAACAGAATGAAAATTTTCAGTTTTAGTATTTCAGCGAGAGGGCCTTTTGCTTATTGACGAAGACAGTCTGGTTGATGCTAAAATGGGAGCCACCACTGTCTATCTTGGCCACTCTACTTGCTAAACCTTGAAATAGCCAAGGTGTGGATCTTTGCCGTCATAAACAAATTGACAGCATCTTGGTCTGGTACAAAGTCCCTTTGGAATCGCTCCAGTGATACTGTAGCGTAACTGGCACTGTAAATAAATGCTCTGCTAAAGTCGTTCCATGCACTATGACAGAATGACTACCCGGTGTAATAGTAATGTTCGTATACGAGCAGACAAATTGCTTTCACCTGTCAAGCCTGCCATGAGGCGGCGCTGGGCAACAACTTGGTCTTGACGTCGCGCGTCAAAACCAGGTTCTTCATCAATACCCTGCAGAATCAGTGACTCGCGACCACCTCATCCAAGAATGGCGGCCCTTTGAGCCATTCTCGTATTTTATGGGGAGAGGGGTCGTAAGGTACCGTTGGGGAAAACGAACAAGGTATCGATCCATCTTCTTTGTTTTTATTCGTACTTTTATACACGCTGTTAACCACCTCCAATATGGAACCTTGCCTCGTGGTCCCCTTCTCTACCTACGGGGCTCATGCACGGGGGTTACATACCAATGTTGTTCCGTCACGGAGTCCCGCGCGGGGCACTCAAATATAGCTTACAATGTCAACAAACATTCTGTCAACCCCGCGAGTCATTTGCTTTAATCACCGTATATACAGGCATACCCTGACGATGGCTCCAAAGAAGCTGCAAGTTAAAATGGCTAGGTCATCTGGTCATTTCAAAGATATTTGACATTTTCAAAAACTGGACTCGCCTTTTTCTCAAAACGGCGCTTGGTTTGAGGACATGTCAACAAACATTCTGTCAACAAACCCCGCGAGCCATTTGCTTTAATCACCGTATACAGGCATACCCTGACGATGGCTCCAAAGGGCCGCCATTCTTGGATGAGGTGGTCGCGAGTCACTGATTCTGCAGGGTATTGATGAAGAACCTGGTTTTGACGCGCGACGTCAAGACCAAGTTGTTGCCCAGCGCCGCCTCATGGCAGGCGAAAGCAATTTGTCTGCTCGTATATACGAACATTACTATTACACCGGGTAGTCATTCTGTCATAGTGCGTGTGCGTGGGGTTGCAACTTGTCAACTCGCCTTCAATGTGTTTTTACGATGTCTATTCCGTATGATGGTGAGTTCTGCTGCGTCAATAGGCCTACTGTGCAAGAAAAAGAGAATTTTGGCTACAAAGTAACAAACAAACATGATAAACATAATTATTTATTTCGCAGTCAGACATTAATAGACTCTATCACTCCAAAAGAGCGCAGCACCATACGGGGGTAGCGTCATGATGTCCCGCACGTCATTTCCGAACGCATGACGTGACTCGAAAAAACCCCGGTTGTTTCAGCGATCATGACGTCGTGACACAATCTGATTTTTTTTCGTCTCGCCTCAAAACATCATGAATGACGTGCGGGATGTCATGACGCTGACCCCCGTAAGGTGCTGCGCTCTTTTGGAGGAATATCGTCTATTGTACAATCATTATGATCATGTCGAGGGGCTCGTCCGCGCATTTTGGTGCCAATGCTAAACTCTATTCATTGTGAGGGCAATGGCCGATGGAGTGAATTGAATGTCATCCCTATCCATTTTTTTTGAAACTCCACTCTTTTCAGCCAAGTGTGACACAGTAGACATTCTGAAATAACATGGTGGCAATTACTCCCGCAATTACTACAAGCTCTTAGAAACGTTCTCTCAGTCTTTTATTGTTGTTTGCAGATCGTCATTACCGTGAGCAAATGAACAGTCCTTTGTTTCCCAAGGACAACCATCAGGGTGATGAGAAAAGAACCAACAAAGTTTTGTCTTTGTGAAGTCAGCAGTGTCTTTCTTGATCTTTTTTTCCTTTCGCACAGGGGTCGTACCATCTTCATAGCGTAGGTAGACTTTGCCACCCACAACTGAAATGAAAAGGTGGATTACACATGTATCCAACCTGAGAATCTAAGCGCGAGAAGGGGAGCCGTTTGTGAAGACTCTGTGTGCAAGGATGACATCATGATGTTCAATATTGATTACCGTACTGAAATAACCCATCATGGCCAGCTTTCCTCCAGGCAAAGAAAACTGTCTACTTTCGACAGGTGAAAGTTCACAACCTTCACAATGCTTCCTGATTTCAGTTCGAACAGTACCGAGGGAGTCACTAGATTAGAAACTCACCCATGAAAATTTGATGCTTATTTCGAAGAAGGGTCTGCAAACCACCACATTCATTCTTGAGTTGACTCAAGGAAGGCTTGTCGAACATCTTTGCTACATCACCAAGAGGAATGCTACCTGTAACAAATCAAGTGAAGCCATTAAACAAAGAAAGATCTAAACTTAGATCTTATGGCATGGGGATTTCATGNCTCACGTGGTTTGAAGTTTTGAGCCCAAGATGTTCGATTCATTTTATCGGCACTTGTCGTCACATTTTCAGAACAATCACCTGACGTGACAGCACCTTCAACACATTTTTCTTTATCCGATCTCCCACTGGAATAACTCACTAGAGCACCACTACATTTTCTTTTCCTTACTTCAGCACAACTTTTATCACAGCTTTGACATACATCTACAGAGTCTGTTAACTTTGGAACAGAGCATAAGTCAATTTGACGGTCACAGTGTTTGTGATCACCAGATACCGCACTACTGGTATCACATTCATTACACCAGTTCATTTGTGAACTCATGGAATTTGATTCTGAAGTGTTTCCCCGCTGTCTATTCCCTCTTTCACATCTCTCTTTTATAAATGCAGCCCTTTTCTTATCCATCTCTTCTTCTTCTGTTGCATCGTAAGTTCTTTTACAGCCAATAAAGCATGTCTGGAAGTTTAAATAAATGATCCTTAACCATGCGGCGTAATTTTCCCAGTAATATCAAAGAGATGAACTCTACAAAACACCAACAGGTAAAGGCATTTCACGCCAAATTACATCTACTTTGTTTTTCTCTCAGGGTACACTATATGTGACCCTCCGCTACAAAACCAGTGTTATCTCACACAGAAAATGAGCCTAAACGGACTGACATGACACCAGGAGATAATGAAAGAAACAGAATCACCCAGACTTCACTATGGACCGACAGGACTGAAATTGACAAATGTGACACCTCCACCACAAAACCACTCATCAGTCACTCTGAGGTTGGCAAGTTGGGACCAACGTACCGGTACTTGTCAATTTCAGTACTGTATCTCTGTCCATTGTGAAGTGTGAGAGTGATTCTTTTTCACTGGTTTTGTAGTGGAGGGTCATATATAGAGATAAAGATTTACTCCTTACCCTCTTAGTGGATGGAATTCGCAACATATCTTGTTGCACACTGAAGCCACACTTGGTTCCAACTTCCATTATATAATTAAGGTAAGCTTGATACTGACTACACCCAGGACGGCGTTCGAAAAATTTACCATTAAAGTCATGCGCGCAACATGGCAAGACAAAGTAACTGCAGTTGTAGCTGGACCTGAAATGTAAAGGAAGATACTGTATACAGTACACTTGCCGAAATGTTACTGTATACTTGCTGAAAAATCTCATCTTGCAAAGGATGCTACCTCCCAGTGGAAAATTGGTGAGTAGACTGAGGCTTTAGAGCAAAGTGTCTTGTTCAAGGACAAGCAGGAAAAATCTATCCACTCGTGAGACATTCCAGCGGGATTCTAATTTACAGATAGATTACCTTGCAGCCATGACAGGTATCCAAGGTGTTAATTCATCACTGTGATTGCCGATTAGCCAATCGGTATCTTTGAAGAGTGTTTCATCTGATGGAGTTATGCTGGTTTCCTGAAAATTACCGTATGGATCTCTCTCTCAGTAATCTGTCAGATGGATGCCTGTTTTGTAGGCCTACTGCTACATATAAAGATGTTGCAAATTGACTGTGTTCACGGAGAAAGTGGACACGTGGCGATAATTTGACTAATCAAATTTCCCGATTAAAACGTGGCAAAACAATGGCATGGTTCATCCCACAGTTCAAGAAATGCTCAGAAAAGCAACCTGCAAAACATGGAAATAGCACAGATTGTACTAAAGTCAGTTACCTCGAGAATTATCTCAGGACCAAACATGTCCCAAATTGTCCGTCTTCTCACATCAATTCCTTTGCCTGGATGCTGAAACATGATTAAGACACACTCGTATCAGCATTTATTTACCTTCTTCCGTAATCAGTCACGTACAGAGCAACAATTCGATCAGGACCTGACTTACTCCTTCATTAGCTAGTACATAGACAAGGAGTCCATTCCCACAACCAAGGTCCACAAAGCTCTGGCGATGATCAAGGTTCTTGAACTTTCTTTCTTCCTCGAAGAATACCTAGGGAAAAGAATGCTGTGCATGTAATTCTGTAACCTGTATAGTAATCCACAAACTGGCAAAATATTTGAGTCCAATAGTGAACAAGGAGAGATAAAATACCAGAAGATAGGAAGCAATGGCAACTTCTTCATACACAAATTTCAAAGGATCAGTCTTTTCTGGCCATATCTGAAACGAGAGATGCACCCTACTCAAATACAGTGATCAACAAAATATTTACAGTATAAAACTGAACAGTGAAAGGCAAAAGCTTGGGTCTTTGGGTCTAACATTCACTGACAACGATGTTGATAATTGTACACAATACCTCCACCAACTTCTTTCCATATTTTTCCTTCATCTCATGGTAAACCTGGTTATACCGCTCCAGTGATACAAGTCTAAGTGATGAGGCTCCAGTTTGAAGATCATCCTCTTCTGCCCACTTGACTAGTTTAGGTAGTAATACACTTGATAACCATTTTTCTGAATGGTGAGGATGAGTTTTTGACTTCTCTCCATATAGAGCGAGACTGGTCTCCCTGAAGAGAGAAAGTACCGGTAAGAATTTTTATCATCATCATCATCATTATTCGGGCCAAAGGCATAGCCTGTTGGTCGATGCCACAGTCTTGTCAGTATACCACCCCAAGGATGTTTTTCAGGGCCCTTTTTAATTCAACTCCAGTCATCGGTCTTCGACCACATGGTGGGTACTAACCTATAAGAAATCACTTTGAATACTTGAATTACTTTCCAGTAAGAACATGAAAATCACATTACATGTACTTGCACGTCAGACAGTACCAATTACCTGGATTTTGACTCCTCATCTTCGCTCACTTCAAGTGAAAGATAGAATGCCTGACCCTCACTGACTTCAGTCTTCTCCTCGGATACTGTCATCAAGGGGAAAAACAAGACTGATTTTCCTGTGGAAGAGAAAATTACTCACAGAGTCACAGACGAAATTAAAAGGGGCATAGCTATCTTTTATGGCCTGGGGGCAAAATTGATTGGGTCTGGAGGGCAAAGCCGGAGGGGGATCTGGGGGGTCTTCCTCCATAAAAAATTGAAAATCTACTACACCCTCTCACATGTCTCACACCTGACACTACAATATTAAGTTGGCTTGAAGCCCAGGGAAAATGACCTTTTAAAGCAAACATTTGTTTTGTCCATTTTTGCTCGGGGAGGGGGGGCATTTGCTCCTGACCCCCCGCCAGCTATACCCCTGAAATTAAACCTGTTTTTAAAGAGAAGAACAAATTATACCGACCGCTGCTGACAATCAGTTCCAGTAGTTTTCTGAATTTCTGTGGATTCTTCGGTAGAACAAGTCTTATTGTCATTTTCCAATCCATTGCATCAGTGCAACTAGTATTATTGGTATCATCACGAACATGTATATAGTTTTGCAGAAACTCATCGCAAAGATTTTCGCAAAAACTACAATCTATTATTGCACTTGAGCACCATTCCACAAAATTATCACCCCTCCAGTGGACAAGCTTTTGGAATATTTCTGTCATAGAACAGGTGTTCTTGAATGCTTTTTCTCGCAGCAACACTGTAGCACCACACAGAATCCGGTTGATGACATGTGGCTTCTCAACAAGGATGGATGTTGCCTTCAGAAATTTGTCGGTTCTTGTACAAGTTGTTGGATGCACCCTGATTTCACTCAAACTGTCCATCCTATCGACTCATGACCCATATGCTGCTGAAATAGAAGATACGATGGGTGCTAGACTCAGACTGTGATACACAAACCAAAGTATGGTAGCTCAGCCTATAATGTCATGATGTAGGCCTAACTCCTTACATACACTACACAACACCAGGCCTACATGATTGCCTAGGCTACCACACTAGCCTATACATCATCCATCCATGTCATCATGATGATCATGTACCATGTGTACCATATGTGTGTGTTACTCATACATTACTGTGTACGGCCTACCGGTACCTCCGTCCATGGGCCCCACACCTGCCACCAAACACATGCTCACTGCTGGGTTCAGGCCTACACAACACAAACAACCGTAACTTACTCTGGACCAAGTTAAGGGCTAGGTCCACTCACCAAATTTTCAGAGTCCTGTTTTCTAAAAATGTCAAATATCTTTGAAATGCCCTGGCCATTTTGAATTACAGCTGCACCAAATGTACCAGATGGACAGTGGAAAAACAAAAATGTGGAGTTTGTCACCAGTTGATGCCCTAATTAGCTAAAACAATGGTGCACCTTTCGGTACATAATGTGGCTTTATCACAAAAAACAAAGAGTTTATTTCCTGCCTACTTGTAACCTAAGGTTTGTATCTACACGTTGATGAAGTTAGAATTTCAAAACTTGTTTTGAAAACTGATGAAAATGCTTATTTTTCTCAATATAATTTTCAGCTTGAATGTCAGTCCTAAGCAAAGGGTTTCTAGGTCTAAACCCTCTGAACTCAATGCACTGCATACTGGTAGGCCCACTCCTATTCAGAATGTACAGTGGCATTATGATGTAAGCCTCCCTGGCATACCTGACATTTGAATAGAATTCCAGGACTGCTTGGTTCCACAATACAAGCCCATTGAGTTACCATACTCAGTCAATTGTTGTTATTGCTCATGTCTGGAATGGTCAAACCTCCAATAAAGGGCATAGCTTGAGAAAATTTTCACAAAAATGAGATTTTCTCAACAATGAAAACGAATTTTGGAATTCTGACTTCATTAACGTGTAGATACAAACCAAAGTTACTGGTATACAGAAGATAGTCTCTTGACTCTTTGTAATAAGGCGGCATTATGTACCGAAAGCTGTACCCTTTGTTTCAGCTAATGAGTGGATCGACCACAAACTAATTTGTCGTTTTAGTTGTTGCACTGTCTGCCTGACAATTTAGGTGTAGATGCAAAGTTAAAAGACTGTAGTGTTTTAAAGATATTTGACATTTCAGAAAAGTGGGCTTGGAAAATTTGGTGAGTGGACCTAGCCCTTAAGGAGAATTCGAGTATTGTTAACACTACAGTAACACGGCCTGATTCGTGTACATGGGTGTCCAAGCTTGTCTAGGCCTAACCTGTGCTAACGCTTCCCTGGACCCTTGCCATGCTTGCCTTGTTTGTGAATCCCCACCGTCGTGACCGTCATGACCGTCATCATGGTCATGACCGTGCATGCCGTGTGAACATGGTGAATCTCACCAGCTAATGGGGTTTCCCGATTTTACGTCATCAAGCAGGGGAATTCCTAAACTGGTTCCCGTCTCGATGGTAAGCGAGCAGTCTATCCCGTCGCCGGAACGCTTCGACCGCTGCGCAAACGTTATTCCTTCCTCGAAGGTTGAAGAAGAAAGGATGATTAGATCACGTGGCGCATCTATCTTAATCCTTATAAATTTCCCCCTTGCATTGTCACCAATTAATGTTTGAAAGTACCGAAGAGGAGGCCATCAGAAACTTTGGAAAAGAATTAGGCCCGGTTCAGACGACGCTCTAACGACGCGTCGAATACAAATGAATTTAGTACGACTGTAGCGCGACGCATAGGCTGTTTGATTCATAC
>NMRB01006582.1:0-10608 GCA_002633025.1 Notospermus geniculatus
TAACCCCTTCCCACCCAATGGGTGTAATACGATTCACCAAGAGATATTAACCCCTTCCCACCAAATAGGTATGATACAACATGTAGGCCTATATCCATCGCGATTCACGAAGTGGTATTAACCCCTTCCCACCCAATGGGTGAAATATGATATCTATCTCGATTCACCAAGACTCCCAGAGATATTAACCCCTTCCTATCAGCTGAGCGCAAGGCCCATGGGCCTCTTGTCTAATGAAGGGGGAACCCCCCCTCGCACTCCCCCGCCGATCGCGCCTTCGGCGCTGTGATGGGGCCTTTGGCCCCATACCACTGTAAACAGAAATATCCAAAATTAGGGAATATAAAGACCTGTCATGTGAACAATATACTAGTATAGCGGCTTCGATTGCAGAACATTTCGACATTATTATTTACAGTTACTGTAAGCATGAAATATCACAAAAAATTGATAAAGTATGCTTCTAACAGCATGAACATAGTGCTTGAGAAATCTCGCGCCCGATTTCTTGACTGGGAACTTGACAACAAGTACTGCGAGTGACGCCATTCAGGTAGTGTGCTTAATCCCGCCCGAGACCGGTGCAGGTCTGTTCCCTTTTACCATGTTTACACGACAATAACTAACCTCCACCTGCCTCCCCCCATCCCGAGACTCCCAGGGCAAATGAAACTGGCCCGAGGAAGGTGGAGGTCAGTTGTTTCGCTTAACACGGGGGAAAAATAACCAAACCCTGCTCAATCCAGTCTCATCCGGAACGCACCTGCACCGTGTAAAAAGACCTATTGTGAACAGAAGATGTATAATTATTCTGATGTGTTTTCTAGGTATCCTGGCACGTGACGAGCCGTCAGATAAGGAAGACATGAAGAAACAAGATTATCAGAATATCCGTATTGTTGTCTGCAACCTTTATCCATTTGTTAAGACAATCTCGGCAACAAATGTCACTGTTTCTGAGGCTGTGGAGCAAATCGACATTGGTGGTGTGACGTTACTTCGTGCAGCTGCAAAGAATCATGCTCGAGTCACAGTTGTTTGTGACCCTAGTGATTATGATAAGTATGTGAAAAAGTGTTTTTCTTGGTTCACATGTATGTAACACTAGGGTGGCCATTGTTAAAGGAGCTCGACGTCCAAGTTGTAAACAAACTGGTTTGTTTACAAACAGCAGGCCTCCCACTGTTCCTATAATTCCTATATTTCCTATATTTTTAAGATTTTGTTCCTATAATTCCTATATTCCTATAATTCCTATATTTCTTCAATTTTGTCCTATAATTCCTATATTTCCAGTCTGTCCAAAAGTGAACAAGTGTATTTTAGCCTTTTAACTACTTTAAATTGATTTCTATGAGGGGGGTGGGGTTACACAGCTGTCCCCCTTTGTAATGTGTTGTGTTCTTTCTCTTTTCCTTTGAGCAGGCGCGGATCCAGAGGGGGGCCTGCTCGCCACCACCAATTTTTTTTCTCAATAATCTGCGACAATAAGCAAAAAAACGCAAGAATACAGCTTCTGTTTTGATACTGAGATGCCAGGAAATCACGTCTACGGCCTTCCAGATTTCAAAATTTTCTGGGCCCCCCGTTGGCGCAGGCATCTTCGGCACCTGCCTGCAACAACTGCCCTCGGCGGCCCTGACCCCCCTCTGCCAAAAATCCTGGATCTGCGCCTGTTGGGACAAAATTTCTGATGATGAATTATCCTTTGGGATGAATTTTCCAGGGACTAATTTTCCGTGGACGAATTTTCCTCCGAAAGGAGTTTTCCCGACTCATTTTTTGGGGTCGAATTATCTTGGTACGAATTTTCCTAGAGCCCCAGTACAGGCATACATCAAAGAAATTGAAGAAACTGAATTATCAGTCAGCTGAGGAAGGGAGATTATAAGATCAGTATACTCGTATCTTCATGTTAAAATTCCTATATTTTCCCTATAATTTTGGCAAATTGTTCCTATAATTCCTACAATAATTTGCTTGGAAGCTGGTGGGAGGCCTGAAACAGTGGCCAGCAAACTAGTTTTATTCCTTCGTGAAGGTGGCAGCACCATAACGCCCCGTGATCGTTAGACTGGTGCCCGGTCCAATGCAACTCACTCACGATATTCACGTCAGTACAAATCACCGACAATAGGTGGCAGCACCGCAGGCGTCGCATGGATAGAGAATCAGTGAGTGAGTGTTTACAACTTGGACGTCCAGCTCCTTTAAGATTGCCTATCCTCACAGATGGGAAGTCTTCCTTGTTTTTACTGGTTTTCTCTCTCTGGATCTCTCTCTCCTCATCCAATCCTGTGTTGCCCCCAAAACAACTCAGTAAATACACTGAGTATTTACCGAGTTGTTTAACACATTCAGTGCCAGCATTTTTAGCTCACCTGACCTTTGGTCAGCTACATATGACATACACAAAACACAAAAAGTGCAATGATCATACATGTATTACCCTGGAACCATGGGTTGCCCTGGAACATTTCAATTTAACATGTCATTTGTTCCGGTACATTCACCCAGGTGAGTACATGGTCCATGGACCATTTCACTGTATAATTCGTGCTTATAATTCATATCCATCAATGTGCATCATATGTCACATGGACAATGTGTCTTCACCTTTGGCCTTAACATTTGCATGTTGTTGCAGGATTGCTGATGAAATGTCTAGTTCAGAGAAGCATGATACATTACCTGATACGAAGAAGATGTTGGCTGTTAAGGTAAAGATGCTATAAGCATGATAAGTGGGATGGTCATGTAAATTTGGTCATCAGGCTAGCGTATGATTACCGATATATGATACGTTTACTGAAAATCAGTGAACTTGAGTTTTTTGTCATCCATAAAATCAGAAGATGATGGAAGACAAATCACTGGAGAAAGAAAAGCAAGTTGGTGTCAGTCATTGTCACATTGCAAAAACAGACGCTGACTGCGTGATCAAAGTGTAAACCTCTTTTTAACTTCTGCATTATTTTCTAGGCCTTCAACCACACTGCAGCCTATGATGCCGCTATCTCGGACTACTTCCGTCGGGAATACAGTCAAGGAGTCGCGCAGCTTCCCCTACGTTATGGCATGAACCCGCACCAAAAACCAGCACAGCTCTTTACCACATTGCCTCAGCTTCCCCTGAAAGTGAAGAACGGTGCACCTGGATTCATCAACCTGTGTGATGCTCTGAATGCCTGGCAGTTAGTCAAGGAACTGAAGCAGGCTCTTGACATGCCTGCTGCTGCGTCTTTCAAGCATGTCAGCCCAGCAGGTAGTACAGGTTTTATTTCCAGGACATATAGGAATCCTACAATTTCAGTGGAGGAAAGGGGAAGAATGGTCTCTGCTAACCCGTAAAGGGCAAATTTACGGAACAGTTTCCATGACTTGCCAAAAAAAAATTCATCAAAAATGACGAGCACAAAAATATACTGTTATTGGCTGATATTCATAAAAGCTAGCAAATGCTTTTACTTCATGTTTTGTAGTGCATTTACATTGGACCTCGCTGTGCAAATCTTAAGCATAAGCAATTGCTAACTTTTATGAATACCAGCCATTGTCTTGTGCTGTCATTAACAATCATCTAAATCTACTTAAAGGAGCTGGACGTCCAAGTTGTAAACAAACTGGTTTGTTTACAAACAGTGGCCAGCAAACTAGTTTTATTCCTTCGTGAAGGTGGCAGCACCAGTGATCGTAAAACTGGTGCCCGGTCCAATGCAACTCACTCACGATATTCACGTCAGTATATATCACCGACAATAGGTGGCAGCACCGCAGGCGTCGCGTGGATAGAGAACCAGTGAGTGAGTGTTTACAACTTGGACGTCCAGCTCCTTTAAAATGTTTTTATTAAGAGTGATCACTGCACCATCAGAGAACAAGTGGCAGAACTGAAGTTTCAGAATCTCGTGTATACAATCATTAGGCCTACCTCTGCCTGGCATTTTGTGCTCTCCTAGTGAGCTGTTACCATGGTGCAGTGTCCATCGTCCATCCTGGTTTGTCGTCGTCACAGACATCCATTAGCTGGGCATGTTTTGTAGCATTGATTTCCAGGATCCCAAAATTTTGCATATGTATCGGTAGACCTTAAAGCAGACCTGAAACGGATGCCGATTCGCATTAAACCTATTGGAATAAATCAAGTTGATATAAAACCACAAAAAACGTCACCAGTTTCAATTATTTCCGCGTTATCCAAAAGATATAACGTTGTTTTATCGCAGCTGGGCGACCACCCAATTTTCCCGCTGCTTTTCAAACGTACTTACGATTTCGGCCGCTAGGGCTAGGTTGTGACGTCACACGTGCTTTTTCGGTGCTGGTGCGACCCAGACGCAGGACAACATTGACTCCTCTACGGCATCGCCGTATCCAAAGTGTTTTGCGGCTATCGTTGGCGAAAGTGGAAAAAACTTACTCCTTTGAATCCCAGAGTGGGTGGCTCTTGCAATAAACCATGATTGCATAGCGAAAATCGACAAAAACAACATCCAACGCAAGGGACGCTGAGCCTGATGCCCATGGCAGAGTGCAGCGTGACAACCAGCTGGGCGGAGCATAGCTGCCAACCTCTACGGATTGCCCGTAGTTTTTACGGTTTTGACCCCCTAATTACGATTTTACGGTTGCTGTATGCTACTCTACGGAAAATCAGAAAAAATCTGTTGAAAAAAAATCGTTACTGTGTTTTTCATTCGCGTTAACCATTCTCGTCAGTGAGAGCCACCATCGGATGCCCAGAGAACCAGGTTACCTGGTATCCTGTCCTACCCACGCATGGCCTGTCTCGAGTACGACATTGTATAAACATAGTATCAGTCTCCTGAAGAGGTAGGCTCGCTCATCCAGCATAGTTCTAACATGTCTTGTGTCTGCGATACTGTAGTGCATAGGAATCGTCTCTGAGCGAGACTAGTGTCAGTTCCAGGCCTGGCATGGGGGCCCGAGCATGCGAGTATCGAACATGTCGAAAAAAATCAAGAAGTTTGGTGCCGAAGGAATAAAGGTTAGAACCATTTCTCTACTTTAGAACGCTATGTATGTTTGTGAAGTGAAAAGCCAGCTCAACTTCGCACTTTTCTTCCCGTCGATGGAATTGAAGCATTGCTGCATTAGGCCTACACCGTTCAAGTTCGTTCGGCGTTTCGAGATTTCGGCCTACCTGGCCGAGGCAAGGGCCTGTAGGGGCCTAGATGGACATGATGGACGACCCGGCGTGATCGGAAGCACGTGTCACATCGTGTTGTAGGCCTCCCGCGCTACCACTGGCGTGGCTAGTCAATAGTGTGCATGCATGCCAGGCCATGTAGGATTGATTATGACATGTGCATATTTTGAGGGATTCAAAATGAGCTCAAGAGGAAGTTCCTTGGTTAATGGCTCGGTTAGTGGTAGTAGCGCTGCAACTGTGTTATATGGCGACTCTGATGATTCTCTTTCCAGTGTCCACAATTACATACGGGAATCTCAGTGCAGTTTCTGTGGACTTGCACCATCATATGCCGATGCAGTTACAATGGAGACCGATCACATGCAGACTGGGGCGTGTTTCTTTTTCTTCGTCAATCAACACCAAACGGAACGTTTGCAAGACCAGGGCATATGGGCGAAGTGTTACAGGTAGGCCAGTTAAGTAGTCGGTACCAAGCAGCAGAGAAGTAGGCCTACTAGGCTAGGCCATGGTCGTATATGAAACAGGCCTAGCGTTAGCCTAGGCCTAGGCCTATAGGGGTAGGCCCCTCGCCTTACGCTTACGGGTGTCTACTACTGCCATTTTTCCACACTGTTGACTGTGCTGCGTAGAGCGGTGCATGGGTAGGCCCTCACCAAAAAAATGCAGTGGGCAGTGCAGTGTTTAACTTGTGTGCATTGGCATGCCATGATTAACTGTGCATCATCAGTTTGTTTACACTTCTCTGGGCATAAGGGGTCCAACAAGCCGACTTCCGAAAGGGGCCTGTGTTATGGATTTCTGAATAAAATATCCTATTCCTTTCTGTTTCAGGTGCTCAGACAATTTCCACGTGACATGTTTAATCCATTGCGGACTAGTTACAGTTCAACAGGCAGTTCATTGTTTCGTCAATAGTCTTCCATTTTACTGTGGATGTTCATAGACGGTAAGACCTCTCTGCTGATGCACTTATCATCATCTTTTGCAAAATGCTGTTAACTGAGCTGAGTCCAGTGCAGTGCTCATCTTGTGTACATTGGCTGTACATCACCGGTTTGTTTACACTTCTGGGCATAAGGCGACTTCCGAAAGGGGCCTGCCCTGTGTTATGGATTTCTGAACAAAATATTCTATTCCTTTCTTTTTCAGGTGCTCAGACAACTGGAATGCACTCATCATAATGCCGGGTCCAGAGAGAAAGCGGTCTCATCATCGGGATTCTTCCACCTCTTCTGATGGGGAAAGTGATGAACCGGCTGTGAAAGTGTCAAAGGTATCAAAGCCTGTGAAGGAAAGTACATATAAACAAGCGTTTAAGCAGGCATACACTGAGAAATGGCCATGTTTAGTATCTTCAAAGAAAGGCAAACATTATGCTTTCTGCTCTGTGTGCAACGGAGACTTCTCCATTTCACATGGTGGTGCCGATGATTGCAGGAGACATGTCATAACAAGGAAGCACAGGGATCTTGCTGAAATACACAAGCAACACAGGAACATTACTACCTTTTTCGGTCAATCATCGTCCCAAGATTCGTTGGAAAAAAAAGTTACGAAAGCAGAACTTATGTTCACTGAAATCATCGTTCAGCACAACCTACCAATAAGCATGTCGGATACAGCCACCAAGTGTTTGAAGCAGATGTTTCCGGACTCTTCTGTAGCCCAGCGATATAGCTCTTCAAGGACGAAAACTAGGGTACTGGTGGAACAACTGGCACATGATACACAGACTGATACTTCCGGCAAGATGAAAGCTTGGCCATTCAGTGTTGCTACAGACGGTAGTAATGAAGGAGACGAAAAGTTCTTCCCAATCAATGTCAATGTCTTAAGCAGTGATGGCTTATCAGTAGAAAAGCATCTTCTCTCATTCCCTAACCTCAAAGAGGATGCGACAGGGGAAAACATTTTCAATCTAGTTGATGAACAATTTAAAAAGCATGACGTAGGTTGGGAGAAGTGTATGGCCATGGGTTCTGACAATGCTGCAGTAATGACAGGGAGACACAAGGGTGTCATTGCATTTGGTCGTGAACGAAATAAGGATGTATACCTGGCAGGTTGCCCCTGCCACCTACTGCATCTTGCTGCCGAGAAAGGGGCCAAAGAGCTCTCTGTGTCTGTTGAAGACACACTGATTGATGTGTACTATTACCTTGATAAGAGCACGAAGCGAAAACAGTCTCTTAAAGTATTTCAAGAACTTTGTGGTGAAGATCAGAGAAAAATCCTAAAACATGCGTCCACAAGGTGGTTGTCTATGGGCAAGTGTCTACAGCGCATTCTTCAGCAATGGGAGCCTCTGACTGAGTTTTTCAAATCTGAGTCGGAACCAAAGAAGAAAAGCAAAGAAAAGTCAACATCTGCATCAAAGTCAAGTTCAAAAGCCAAAGCATCTGACAGAAGTCTGCCTTCATCTGGGTCCAAGCAAGCCACTCTCCCAAAACCAAAAACCTCTTCAGGTAGTATGTCAGAAAAGCACAAGTCTTCATCAGAGGTACAGGTAGATAAGTCCAAGATGATGGATGTCCGTTCTCACAGCTCTACAGATTCCTCTCCACCGGCCCACGACAGGCGACAAAGGGTTCTGGATACACTTCAGTCACGAAGCAAGAAGTTGTATTTTCTTTTCCTGAATAACGTCCTACCAGACTTTGACGTTGCTAATGTCACATTGCAGAGAGAGGATCCTATCATTCATCAAGTAAGGCCAGTTGTTTTAACACTGTTGAAAAATCTCTTGATCAGGTTTGTGAAGCCAAGTAGCATGTTGTCAAAGGATGTGCAGTCTGTGAATTACAGTACCCCAGCGTCATTGAAGTCTGATGTAGATCTTATGATTGGAAATGATGCAAGATCCTACATAGACAAAATGGGCAGCAAGATAACTCCTGGTAACCTGCAAAGGTTCTTCAAGGATGTGCGCAGATTTCTTGTGAAGGCATGTGACTATATCAAAGATACCATCAAACTGGATGGTCCAGTGTTGAAGAATGCAGTCATTGCAGACCCTCTCTGTCTGTCCTCTCCAAGCGCCCACTTCTGTTCTGTTCGATATTTCCTCACAAGGTTTCCGTGCATCCAGGAGTGTGTAGACACCACTGCAGATATCATTGAGAAGGAGTTCTGCAATTTGCAGGTGGAAAAGCTTCCTGACAGTATCCTCAGCATTGGAAGAGCAGATGACCAATGGAGAGAGATCGCAGCAATCAAAGATGGTAATGGAAATGCATGCTATAAGCATATTTCTCAGGTGATGTGCTGCATACTTTTGATACCTCACAGCAATGCTGACTGCGAACGTGTGTTTTCATCACTCAGGAAGAACAAGACAGACTTCAGGGGTTCAATGAATCCCCACACTGTAGAGTCACTGCTCATTGCCAAGCAACGGAAGGCGCTGGGACAAATATGGGAGCGACACTATTCTGATACCTTCCTCAGGAGAGCCAAGTCAGCTACTTCTCGGGCTCTTAAATCTTAAACATTTTGATGTTTTAACTCGGAACTGCCATAACCAGAACACATCATGTGCAATGTGTTCATTGTTGAATCTAGTTTCATTCTTTGTGTCATTGTCTCTGATACAGAGAAATGTTTTATTCAGCTGTTCAATGGAGTAGGAATTCAGCAGGTCAGCTGAGGAGGAGTTCTTTCTTTGTGTTAGTGCAATGTGAAAATGTTTCATTCAGCTGCTCAGTGGAGGAGTTCTTTGTGTTAGTGCAATGTGAAAATGTTTCATTCAGCTGCTCAGTCATGTCAGTGGAGGAGTTCTTTCTTTGTGTTAGTGCAATGTGAAAATGTTTCATTCAGCTGCTCATTGGAGGAGTTCTATCTTTGCGTTTGTACAGTATGAAAAAGTTTCATTCAGCTGGTCAGCTGAGGAAGAGNGTGGAGGAGTTCTTTGTGTTAGTGCAATGTGAAAATGTTTCATTCAGCTGCTCAAGTGGAGGAGTTCTTTGTGTTAGTGCAATGTGAAAATGTTTCATTCAGCTGCTCAAGTGGAGGAGTTCTTTGTGTTAGTGCAATGTGAAAATGTTTCATTCAGCTGCTCAGTCATGTCAGTGGAGGAGTTCTTTCTTTGTGTTACTGTTAGTGCAATGTGAAAATATTTCATTCAGCTGCTCAGCTGAAGAGGAGTTATTTCGTTTTTTGTTAGTGCAATTTGAAAAAGTTTCATGCAGCTGCTCAGCTGAGGAGGAGTTATTTCTATCTTTGTGTTAGTGCAATCAGCTGTTCAGTGGAGGAGGAGTTCTGTGCCAAGTTGAAATATGACATGTCATGGGGCCATATTCTTGAAGCCTCCTAACCGCTTAAGGAGGCTTCTAGAATACGGCCCGGAGTTAGTTATGATCTTGGTGTATCGTTTTTTCAGTGTCTTTTTAAAAATAAATCAATTGAATACTAACAAAATATGAAGTATTGCTTTTATGTCACCGTTTTACATACATATTTTACACTTCAGTCTACTTAGTGCGAAAGTTTAAAATCCTCGCACAATCTTACTGATGGAGGTCCCAAAACTACTGAAAATTTAAGCAGAAAGGGGAAATCTTACTGATGCCCCTTTCTGAAGGTTGGCAGCTATGGCGGAGACGTCAACAAAGAAAAGGACTTGTGACGTCACGCGAAAAAGCACGTGTGACGTCACTCGAATCGGGGATTCCCAGTTTTCGCGATGTTGCCCGATGGAAAAACGAACTTCCGCGAAGGAGCAATGATTGTTGTTTAACCGGGTATCTCCTACATACGTGTATGTCATATCAGAAAGGCCGTGTCAGTTTGAACATGGTGCTGTTGTGACTCCGAAAAAGTATTTATTAAGCGAGGAAAGCATTTGGGGTTTCGGGTCCGCTTTAATGCAATGATGTATCAAGGTACCCTCTTTGTGTACAGTGAATTTCAGCCCAATAAGACTTCAAAAGAATACTCTGCCATGTGGAGAAGCCTGGTCATTTACATTTCCATATCTTGATGAAGAATATCTAAATTATGTTTTATTCTACAGGTGCTGCTGTCGGTGTTGGCCTCACTAAAGACGAGGCGAAGCTGTGTATGGTGGATGACATGTATGGTGAACTGACACCACTTGCAACTGCCTACGCAAGGGCCAGAGGGGCTGACAGGATGTCGTCTTTTGGCGACTTTGTAGCGTTGTCTGATGTTTGCGATGTACCGACTGCCAAAATAATCTCCAGAGAAGTATGATTTTGAAATTTTTTGTCTACCTTATAACATGATGAGTATACATGTACTTGGCAGCAGAATACCGTATTTTTAGCTCAGCTGACCAAAGGTCAGCGGAGCTAGTCATATGTATACTGAGTGGCGTCCGGATGTGTGTGTGTCTGTGTAGCGTCCGTTAAACTGGCACGTTTCGCAACCGCAAGGCCCAGGGTCATGAAAGTTGGTGGAGAGGTAGGCCCTAG
>NMRB01006585.1:0-10556 GCA_002633025.1 Notospermus geniculatus
CGGTTGCTCGGTGATCTCATTGGTCGACTCTCTCAGCGCCATCTGTTGACCAAACGCGGCAAATTTTACAAAGTTGTTGTGGAGAGCGGGTAAACCGAAGGGCGCGCGGTACACAACTGCGTAGGGAGTTTACCCAGACACCTGATCACACCAAGTCAGAAGATAATAGGTTAAAGAGCCACGAAACGTGCCACCAAATGACAAAGTTTCGAACTTTGACCTCTGTGGTTGTGATATTTGCATTCATTTTGCCCGAGACGTCTGCAATGAAAATGTGGTGGTCATATTATTGGATGAGCGGTGGCACCCCATATTGAAAAGGAGCCTTCCTCTTGTTAAGAGCAACCAACCATCAAAGTTTGTGATGTGCCTTGTTCAGCATAAATCATCCGGAAACGAAAATCAAGAATGTGGGTCCAGAAAAATCTGATCATATGATTGTCATTAGCCCTGTTTACACTGGTGACGGAAAAAGCGATCCGTGCTCGGACCGGTCCCGGCCCACTTCGTCATCTGGCGATCTGCCCCGTTTACATTAGCACAATGGAACTGAGCAAGTTGGCAGGTGCCACGAGCTCTCGAGTCAGTTCAGTCGATCGGAGGTAAAAAAATCAAATGAAAAATCAAATGACGAAAACAATAAAATAAATGCCTCCATGCAAAATCACTCAGAAATTCATACCTGGTAATTCGCGCATGTGCACAACACAATTTAGCAACCGTGCCGAGATTGGTAACCGTTTACACAGCAGTGTTATCGAACCAATCCGTGCTTGGACCGGTCTGAGATCACCTCAAACTGGTGGTCTCGGCTCGGTTCGGTTTGGAACCGTTCTTAGCACACTTGTCCTGTTTACACTTGCTATTTTTTTGGCAATCCGTGCTCGGACCGGTTTGAGATCGCTTATTTTTCCTCAGAGTAAACGGGGCTAACTGGAGTCTCGCAGGTAGAAGCATCTTGAGTGTGCAAGCTGCATGCCATGACCAACGAACAAGCAGGGGTTACGTCACACAGATCTGCAATGGACAATACTACCACACCATCCCTCATTATCTTGAAAAAATTTGAACTTGTGATATGCAAATATTGAAGAAATTCTTACAAAGTAAAAAATGAAATGGTCCATGGACCATGTGCTCACTCATTTGGACATACATCACTGTAATGACAGAGAGAGGTACAGGTCAGTTATGAGCAATCTGGGTCAAGTCATTCCCAAGTTGCAGGACTTCAATGATTGTTGGGTTATCCTGCCTGGCGGCAATATTGGATGTCCGATCAGGCCAAAGCTTCACATGCACATAAAGGTCATCTAGAGGGAGCCAAATAGCACATTTGAGTGCTCTGGGTCAAGTCGTTCCTGAGTTATAGCACATTTGATGATTTTCAGGTTACGCCACCTGGCGGCCATATTGGAAGTTTAATCAGGCCGAAATTTGACGTACTTGTAAAGGTCACCTAGAGGGAGGTAAATATCAAGTTCGAGAACTCTGGGTCAAGCCGTTCCTGAGTTATAGCACTTGGTCGATTTTCAGGTTACGCCACCTGGCGGCCATATTGGATGTCCGATCGGGCCGAAACTCGGTAGTTTTGAAGGTACCCCTCTAATACATGTTTTTGCAAGATATGAAGATGCTCGGTGAAATAATGAAGATCTGTGGCAGGTTCGTCACTTTTGTCGAACTTTGACCTCTGTGACCTTGAAAAGTAGGTCAAATCAAAAACCCGTTATATATGTTATGTATCATAATTAGATACACCTATGATAAAAATTTGGAGACGATCCAGTCATTAGTTCAGGAGTTATTGCACTTTTTGTGTTTTTGGTTTTGGCAACCTGGAGGCCAAGCCAAGAATCGAATCGGACCGAAATTTGGTGTCATAGGTCATCTGACCTAGGGGTATATATGTACCAAGTTTCAGATCAATAGCTCCAGCGGTTACGAAACGTGCCCTGCTAACGGACAACGACGACGACGACGACGGACGACGGAGGACGATAAAAGCTCACGAGTGAGCTAATAAGTGAATAAATGAATTGACTGATGCAGACCATGGGCTTGCTTCAGCTGATACCCCCACTCCCATGAGGATGGCGCTGTACTAGCACCACACGGCGTCGCTGCCAACATTGTGATTTATTTTTGTAACGTTATTTCAGTTTACTTCTGGCATGAAAATAACCCGTTTGTTTTGGTCATTGCCATTGGCAGGGGCGGATCCACGATTTCGGAAAACAGGGAGATGCACTGTGATAGAAACATTGAAATCTGCAGTGAATAGTGAATTTCAATGATCTGCTCCAAATTTCAGAATTTCATGGTCAATTTTACAGATTTGTTGGCCGAAAGGGGGCATACGCCGGGTGCGCCCCCTGGATCCGCGCCTGATTGGGCTGATTTAGGGTGTTTTGTTTAGCTCTCTGGCCATGGCCCATGCTGGTTCATAGGTCTAAAACATGTCATCATGCAAATTGCCAAAATTTGATGCAGTTTCCTTGGGAAAAATGTTCAGAAGGCAAAGTGTTCAATGATGAATAAGGCCCAAAAAAATAAATGTTCTGTTTCTGGTTGCCGTGCGCGTGAGCGCTTACCCCTGCACGTCAAGAAATTTTGTTCTTTGTTTTTTGAACGAAATTTGCGATTTCTAAGACCCCGTGCCATCTGGTGTGAACAAAATAAGTTACAACAAGCGAGTCGCTGAAAATCATCTGTAGAATTGCTTTATTATTATTTTTTACTACTTCCACAATGGTGACCGATAGATAATAGCAGTGTCAACCTCAAACGTTTAAAGGCCTCTACTAACACAGAAATACAATACGTATTATGTTTTAAAAAATTATAACAAAAATAAAAAACGCATCACCGCATCAGTTTTCTTCTGATCATGAAACCAGAAACAGAACATTTACTTTTTGGCCTAAGGATCAACACTTACAAAATTGAGACACTGCCTCAGTCGACATTTCTGTCGGATCTTGTTGGGCCCGCCGAACTTTTTCATGTCCTTACAGTAATCACAACGGCTACAATCCGTCGTTCGGGAACACGCCATACACTCCCCACATCTCCTAGTTGACTTCTTCTTGGCTGATTGCTAGATAAAACAAAATTTTACCAGTGTTATGGCTTCGACAGGAGCACATACTTTCAGCACTCATAAGCTGTGGTCACACTACATAAATCCCCATGTTTACCCCGGGGATTTTGCGGTTACACCTATAAATCGCCAAGTGTATCCACGAAATCCCCGTGTCTGCCTGTAGGTACCCCGACAGACGGTGATGCAAATCGATCAGTCATGCGCATGCATAGGCTATTTCATACCTCCAGTAGTCACTTGATTACGGAGAGTTGCCTGCATGCAGTGCCCCTATCGCCGGCGGGGTTAGGGAACTTATTACCAATCGTATTTTAAGAAGTGTAACCACTCGCCATATCAACGCCTCACTTTTCTGGTTCGGAAAAAACCTGTGTCTCAAAAGCACTGGCATTTTAGATAGGTGTAACTGGGTTATTAACCATTGTACTAAGTGTTTAATCTCCACCATATTTGTCTGACTATAAAGCGTGGCTTTTTCCCTGAAAAGACTGTAAAATTCCTGGTGAGTTTTTCATGTGGCTTTAGGCCGAAAGTTTGTACAAACCCCAAATTGGGAATGTGTCTTATACCCCATTGTGCTTTATAGCCTGAAAAATACAGTAACCACCAACAGATTTCATCTGAAGTTTTCTGCGTGATATGGTATTCACTGATACACCAAAATCACAGCTGTAAGGTCACAGCAGGCACAGATCCAGAGGGGGCACGCCGGGCGCTCACCTCCCCTTTTAGCCAACAAATCTGTATGAAATGGTCCATGGACCATGTGCTCACCTGGGTGAACGTACCAGAAAAACAAATGACAAATGTTAAATCGAAATGTTCCAGGGTCATGTATCCTCATTAGATGCACCTGATAAAAATTTGGAGAAAATCCAGTTCAGGAGTTACATGTACTGGACTTTGAGATTTGGTTATGGCCACCTGGTGGCCAAGCGGAGAATTGAATCGGACCAAAAAGTGGTGTCATAGGTCATCTGACATAGGGGTGTATATGTACCAAGTTTCAAGTCAATAGCCCAAGCAGTTACGAAACGCGCCACCAAATGACTAAATTTGAACTTTGACCTCTGTGACCTTGAAAAGTCGGTCAAATCAAAAACCTCTTACTTATGTCATGCATCATCATTAGAAGCACCAATGATAAAAATTTGGAGAGGATCCACTCATCAGTTCATGAGTTATTGCACTTTTTGTGTTTTTGGTTTCCGCCACCTGGTGGCCAAGCTAAGAGTCAAATCGGACCGAAACTTGGGGTCATAGGTCATCTGACCTAGGGGTATATATGTACCAAATTTCAGGTCAATAGCGCCTGCGGTTACGAAACGTGCCACTTAAAGGCAAAATTTTGAACTTTGACCTCTGTGACCTTGAAAAGTAGGTCAAACCAAAAACCCGTTATATATGTAATGTATCCTCATTAGATACACCTATGATAAAAATTTGGAGGTGATCCAGTCATTAGTTCAGGAGTTATTGCACTTTTTGTGTTTTTGGTTTCCGCCACCTGGTGGCCAAGCTAAGAGTCGAATCGGACCGAAACTTGGTATCATAGGTCATCTGACCTAGGGGTATATATGTACCAAGTTTCAGATCAATAGCTCCAGCGGTTACAAAACGTGCCCTGCTAACGGAACACGACGGACGACGACGACGACGACGGACGACGGACGCAGACCCACGACAAGAGCTCACCCCAGGTGAGCTAAAAATAAACAATTCATCTGGTGAAACTGATGTCAGATTAAGCGCCAAATTACAAGACTTCTAAATATTTTTCAATGCAGTAAACCATACATGTAAATTTCAATGGACTACTTTCATCTTCAGGTGAAGCATGACTTGGCATGTTGCACATTCATGTGAGAAAGAACGGGCATGTTCATTCCTCCATATATGCACAGCCCATGTCGTATAAAATGGAAATACATGCACCTTGTTCATTATTCACTACACGTGAGCTGTAAAAGGTACCGGGTAGCCAAAATGCCCCATTCAGCGTGCCCTTAAAACCCATCCTAATGCCCCATTCTACGTTATTTACTTGTACATGCCACTGCTATCACCCGGGGGTCACTCCCCATGAGGTGTGTAGCACATCAGCGTTCCGAAAATTGCGGGTAAAGGGGGGTTTTCGAGCCCCAACGGTGGGTCCCGCGCGGGGCCGAATAAGCCCCCCTATTTCACCCATAACCCCGCAGAAAGCCCACGGGAATACATAATGAAATGGTCCATGGACCATGTGCTCACTGGGTTGGACATAATAGTCTAATGACAGAGGGAGGTACATATCAGTTAAGAGCAATCTGGGTCAAGTCATTCCCAGAAAAGACTTTGATGATTTTTGAGTTATGCCACCTGGCGGCCATATTAGATGTCCGATCGGCCTGCAACTTCACATGCACATAAAGGTCATCTGCAGGGGACCACATAGCACATTGGAGCGCTTTGGGTCAAGTCGTTCCTGAGTTACAGCACTTTGATGATTTTCGAGTTACGCCACCTGGCGGCCATATTGGATGTCCGATCGGGCCGAATCTTCACATGGACATAAAGGTCATCTGCAGGGGGCCACATAGCNGACACTCGCCACCTGGCGGTAACGAAAGTTTTGGCCTTTGCTACCAGACTCTCTCCTGTAAGAGAGAGAGGCTGGTGACGCGAGACTAAAACTGGCTTAAATTGGCTGTTGACTGGAGTTATAGAAACCTTTTTAACTTTTTAGCTTTTCAAATTCCGTTAGAAGAAATGTCGCGAATGAAAAGTGCCCTTTTCCAGGTTGAAGTGCCCTTTTCATAAAGTTTGCACCGTGCCCTTCTGAAATCCTAGGGGCCGTATTTTAGAACGTACCTCAACATTGAGGTCCACCGTAAATCTATTGTTCTCGATGGTTTTACAATAGACTTGAGGTAGACCTTAACGTTAAGGAACGTTCTAAAATACGACCCTAGATATAACACTGACAACTGACCTCTGTATTCACCCCAAAATGAAATGGCCAGGGCCACTGTACTCACCTGTGTCTTGTCAAGAAGGAAAGATGGTATGAGGACATTTTGCCTGGTGGCCATATTTTTTATCTCATCACACCAAAATTACTCTCTTCTCGAGAAGTCTCACCATGCTCACAGTGACATGGGCATATTTGCACGAATTTAGAAGAGTGTAGGTCAAATACCAAAATGTACGCCCTAGAGCTTTTTATACCTATTATCGAATTTGACCACTATGACCTTGAAAATACATGTCAAATCAAAGCACCCCATATTACATGTAATGTACCGGTACCATATTTTTCTGGCTATTGACTATTAACTTTTTTGTGCTTTATAATAAATTTCTTCAACATTTGCACATCGTACGTGATGGTCTTACCTCTTGCAGATCTCTGTGACTCCCTATTTCAGATCTTTGTGACTCAAGCTAATGAAACGGCCAGGGCTGTTGTGCTCACCTGTCGTCATAGTTGTTAGGGAATCATGATAATATGAGGACATTGCCCCTCCCACTATGCACCGGTAATATGAAATCAACTGGGCAAGCTTTTCGACAGTTACAAAGTCCTGACTAAGAAAATCCAATGTGTGGACCTTGCAGCCATTATTGAATATCGAATCACAACCAAAATCCATAAGGCACTCTCCGTCTCCTAACCCACCCCACCATTCAACAGAATATGAGGAAGACCCTGGTTGGGGGCCAAAAATTTGCAAAATTCGGAGACGAGTTTACTTATACTTGTCAAACTGTCAAAATATGTTATATATTAGCTATTTTTAAGGCAGTACACAGGGCTTTCCAACTTTTGATTAAACCAGCCTGGCGGGCGAAGCCCGCCACAAAGAGCGCCGGAGGCGCGATGTATCTTCCGGAAAACGGGGGGTCTGGGGGTCCTCCCCGAGGAAATTTTTTTTCCAGAAGCCCTGAGATGCGATTTCCTGGCACCTGAGGCAGGATTTTGGCACCCCAGCCACCTCCATTTTTTCCGTCTTTTTGCGCACACGCATCAGTTAGGTGCGATATGGGGAAGCAATATCAAGTATGGAACACCACACGTCGGCCATTTAAGCAGAAAACGTCGAATTGAATAAACACTACACAATTAAGTCAACCAACTTCTTGTCTTTTAATACATACATCAAATCATTTATGTCACCAATTCAGCAAACGCCACACCAACACACACACAGCCTTTTCAATCATGCCGATTATGGAGAAGAAATCCCAGGAAAATGCCAGTGAAACGCGATTGATTGCAGGCTGTATACCGCGCTGTAACACACTACACTGTAGCGCTTGTCAGGCATGCGCAGTAGAGCGAGTTCTGGGATTCCCGGTTCACTATGGACTGATGGAGTGATGCGTATGAGCCCTGACGATGTTTTATGATAGTTAATGCTTGTGCAAATGATTTATATGAGACGTGAGCGGCGGTTCGACGTATGTAGGTGAAAAGGCTTTTGGCTTGGCGGGAGGAAAAAACGACCTGGCGGCATATTTTTTCGGCTTGGCGCTAATCACTTTGATGGCTCCACGCCTTGGCGATGCGCCAAGGCGGTTACTGGGGTTGGAAAGCCCTGGTACAGTTTGCCATCTTGACCTGCTAACTGACGACGGATGACAACGATGGATGCTGCACCACCTTAGAAGCTCACCTTAAGGGCCCCCAGCCAAGGACCCCCACAAATAAAATTTCAAGCTGATATGGTCAGAAGTAATGCAAAATCTAGCTTCCCGCAGGTTGCAGCACTAGATCACAGATCATCAGAACACAGAGGATTTCAATACCCAGTATTACTGTGCACTACTACTGGTACTAGTGGTATTTGTTTACACCCAGTATTACCAGCTGGCATTGAAGGGCATCAAATAATAACAGGTTTCTAAGGTGAAAGACATAGCTTCCTACCAGACTCGAACCCACGGACCCTCGTATAAGGCATCAACTGCCAGCACTCAGGGTAGCACGCATTGAAAAGGTTAAAAGGCCCATTTATTTCCCTACAAAATCACCGCATAAATAAGTAGGACACTAAAAGTTGGATTTCAGGCTATCTCAGATGAACTGTCCGAGTCCGTTCTACTTCTAATGCATTTCTATTAAAGCCTCACACTATTTAATTTTTCAGTATTTTCAAAGTGTTAGGAGACTGAAGGTGGAGGTCTCATAGCCTCGTGAAGGTCCCCAAAATGCTTGCATGATACGGACTTCAGAGAATCAATGCTTAGTTTTCAGGACGGCATCGAAAAAACAGCAGGCAGAGCTCTAATGTATCCACATAGAGCATAGTACATTTTACACTACACTAACGTCGGAGGACGTAAGCACTTTCTGAATTCAATACAGTGCGGCTTTAAATTTTTATTGTGGAAGTCGGATCACACCAGGACCTCACTCTTGTGCCATGTGAGCCTTGTACATGTAAAATGTGGCATGAAAGGGTGAATAGGAGTTCTTGTGGGACTTACGTAATGAGAAATGAGTGGAAATAATAGAGGTGGTCTAATAATTTTTTTTCCAGAGCTGTATGTAAGACGAATTTCATCCAAGATAAAAATTCTCTGGTTCACTTAAAGCCACACTGTATTGAATTCAGAAAGTGCTTACGTCCTCTGACGTTAGTGTAGTGTAAAATGTACTACACTGTATGCTCTATATGGATACATTAGAGCTCTGCCTGCTGTTTTTTCAATGCCGTCCTGAAAACTAAGCGTTGATTTTTTGAAGTGCGTATCATGCAAACATTTTGGGGACCTACACGAGGCTATGAGACCTCTACCTGCAGCCTCCTAACACTTTGAAAATACCGTAAAATTCAATACTGTGAGGCTTTAAATCTGACTTACAGTACATTGCACAATTGACCTCCCTTCTGTGCCGCGCACCACCTGCGTACCACATGCAGCGTCATTCACGTACCATCCATGTATCTTCCGAGGACGTGGCGCGGCGTCATGGAAGGCATGCAGTGAAGATGTAACGTCATTCACCCAACGTCACGCAACAGAGACGAGTGATGTACCCGTACCATACGCGATGAACTGAAGGATACCTTCCGCGCCACGTTCGCGGAAGGTACGCGGATAAAGGGAGGTCAATTGTGCAACGTACTGTATTTATGCGTTTTCTACTGTATTTTCAAGAAGAGAATGACAGGTATATATACCCTGGTGTACTTTGTCCCCGGCTCCAAGTCACTGGAATCATTCAAACCTTTTGTCCAGTACTTCTCTTTCTTAACTTTGTACTTGATTTGCAGCGACGGATCCTTTTCTGGAACATAAAACAGGCTTGTGAAATCTAATTATCCAACTTGTGTCAGAAGTAACCACTCATGATAATTCTTCATCATGGCTTCCCAGAGAAGAAGATCTGCCGAATAAAAGGGGCTGTTCACTTAAGGCTCAATTGTACAATATAAATCTAAGAATTCCATTACCCTGGCCTCTTTCTTGCTTATGTCATACTCCCCTCACGCCTGACTGCACAAGCATCTACTGGAGAGTCTACTCAGGCCAACAGGCCAAAAATGTGGTTCTTGGGATTTTGTAAAATTGACCCTTAAGTGAACAGCCCCTTTGGTGGCAAAACTAAGAAACTTATGGAGAATCCATGGTCATCAAATGTACATGTACATGTAGACCTAGGTTCTGAAATGAAATTTTCCAGGGACCATGTTCTCACCTGAATGTCACCTGATCAATAGCATGTTCGATTACTTCCACTGGCCAGGCACTAGAGCTTTCTCAGACATGTGCATTGGAGGCCAATAAAAGAACGCTGTCGTGTTAGACACGAATAAGTGTCATGGCAGATGCGCTCTGATTGGCTGATTGTCCGCCATGACACTTCACTCGTGTCTAACACGACAGCATTTTATTTCTTTTACATGTACCAAGTTTCAGATCAATAGCCCCACCGGTTACGAAACGTGCCATCAAATGACAAAATTTTGAACTATGACCTCCGCGACCTTGAAAAGTAGGTTAAATCAAGAACCCATGCCATGTATCCTCATTAGATGCACCAATGATGAAAAGGGACAGTTCATTTTCGTCAATTGAGGAATCTGAGTTGTGATCCTTGAGAAAATGGAGAGAGCTACATGTATGAAGCTGCATATTGCAGCGATTATTCTGTACAGCACAACAAACAATCCCTGCAATTTGCAAGTGCATAGCTTTTTCCCTTTTCCCAAGGATCACAACTCAGATTCGTCAAGTGACGAAATGAATAGCCCCTTTGAAGATGGTCCAGTCATTAGTTTGGGAATTACTGAACTCTTGAGTTTTCGTTTTGGTGGCCAAGCCAAGAATTAAAGCAGCACCAAAACTAGCAGCACTAAGTTTCGGTCCAGAGTTTTTACCATGGTACCTGTACACCAAATTTCAACTTTCTAACCCAAGGGGTTTACAAATGTGCCACCCCTGTTAAAGAGGAACGGACCCC
>NMRB01006586.1:0-10541 GCA_002633025.1 Notospermus geniculatus
CAGAGGTCAAGGTCACAGCCAACCATCACAAATAACATGAGACAGAACCTGGTGATGGTGGAAGCCTAAAACCTTCATCTACACCTAGGTTACCAAGGATTAGCTTTCAGATTACACAATGACCTTGAAGGTCAGAGGTAAAGGTCAAGGTCAAACAGTTCAAAAAGTTCTAAAGTGCAAATCTACTCAGAATTTCAGGTGAAAACTAATTAGAAGCCTGCATTAAGTTAATTTAACCATCCCCTATTTGTTTAATCAAGGATCCCTGTTCCAGTTACGCAATACTTCTCAAGGTCAGAGGTCAAGGTCACAGATAACTATCTCTAGAGTAGTAAACTTATCATCGGAAACCATAGACATCGCTCCGATGTCCTTTTCTTGTTTTACAATTTATCAATCCGATGCGGCTGCCGCGGTTGGTGCCGCGGTCGCGGTCGCAGTCGGGGTCGCGCTCTGTATAAAGCATGGCGCACACGAGCGATTTTTTGAGCGATTTTCTAGGCGACTAGCCTTGCGACTACAGGAGCGACTGAACATATTTTTAGTTTTTTTAGTTTTTTTTGACTCGTTTGCAACAAATGCTTCACTGGGAGATCAGTGATGTCGCGGATGACATCACTGATCGACCTCTAAGGTAACAAGAAAAGGACATCGGAGCGATGTCAATGGTTTCCGATGAGAAGTTACTACTCTGGAGCTAATTAACTGTGACCTTGACCTCTGACCTTNTTACATTCAAATAAAACGTTAATAAGCTTTATGTTTGAAAAGGATCATGAAAAAAACCCGCAAAAACATTTAAGTGTCTTGAAACTCCCTCGATCCATGAATAAAAAGTGTTACATCCTTAGAAGCAAGAGTTCGTAAGGCGAGACATCATCTTTACCCCAAACTCAACCTTCCAATACGACGAAAAGACAGGAGGTACATTTTTGTGTCCTCCCCGCCTTTTTGCGGTTCAATATTAAAGATGCAGGTCATCATTACATAATCCCAAAGTCAGTGTAGCGTATCTTGAACCATCAAGGTTTATACCGCTACCCCTTCGGACCAGCTCTGAGAGTGAAGCGTCGTACGATGGGGCAGCGACCGCAGGCCTTGGTTATTCAAGATGGTATGGCGATTAAAGATAATATATCACGACTTCATTGTTTACGTTTAATGTTTGTAAACATTGATGTTTACATCTTGTTATTTTGGACCTTTGGGACATGCCAACCCACCAAATTGAATATTTTCAGTATCAAAAGAATTTCTAGAGGGGCACGCCACCAACAAATTACTCATAAGACAAAGAAAAACGAGAAATAAACAAACAAAATGTAAATAAACAATGATTTTCGTGGCCCGCGAAAATATCCGTGATATATTATCTTTAAAACTATTGACATCTACCTTTGGGACAGGGAAATATCTGAGTCGCAATACTTTTTAACCGTTGATGACAGTCGTACTTACCTAATTCATCATACTCCCCTTCGAGAGGTTCGAGGTCCGACTGGAGTTCAGCATACTCCCCTTCGAGAGGTTTAAGGTCGGACTGGAGTTCAACCGGCCGATCTGGTTGTTCATACAGACCATCGTCACCCTTATTCCGCCTTTTTCTGAAAACCAGGCCATCCAAACTATAATCGCAGTCTCCACTTGTTTCATCAATTGCAGAACCAAGCAAATCTTAATGTTTTGTTCTGCGATATTGCGTAACTTGAAACAGATAGCAATTTAATCAGAGTTTAAGCCCACTGCTTCAAGCACAGCCAGGAGCCATGGTAGAGTACTCATTCAGGTCTCTGACTAGCGGTCAGAGGTCCCGGGTTCGAATCCCAGTGTGGCATGAGACTCTGGGCAAGTCGGATGAAAACTTCTAACAACTGTTGGTGATATCGGACTATAAAACCAAACTTTAACTTTTTTTAACAACTGCTCGTAACGAACTATTAATCCAATACCTCCAGATGAGAACAACTGGTATGATGACAGCAGCCAGGATGAGGATGACAGCGATAGGAAGACCAACAGCAAGGCCATAATTTGTTCCTTCGGGGGCGACTGCAAAAACAAACAGAAAAGACGAAAATTATTGATTAAAATATCTCAAATCAGTGAGGAGTACAGGGTCCATATTAATAAACTTATTTAAGTCAAAGTGTGATACTTATCTTTTGTGTTTAACACGGGATATTTAGACTTAAAATAGTTTCATGAATATATACGTGTACTCTACAAGATCCCATTGGATATTTGTCATCAAATTTAGCAAATGCTTTTACTTATGACTTGCACAGCAATGTCCAATGTAAATGCACTGTACTGTAAACTTGAAAGAAAAAGCATTTTGCTACCTTTTATGGGTATAAGCTATTTCCCAAAAACTAGCTAAGCTGGGGTGCGGATTTGGGTAAACGGGTTTTCAGCGGCCAAGAAGGGGTCATCAAGGTGTCTGTACATTTTCAGCAGATTTAGACCTTCTGTTGTGACGATGACATTTTGCTACGTCAGGTGAAGCTGTTAATACTGGTGGCGGTGTGGCAATCACACGAGTACATGTAGACAACAGAAATTTTACCTTCTCTTGAAATTTTATATCCTCTGTCGAGCTTGATAAATGAGACAGTGGTGAACTGAAACAGATCACAACAATTGTACAAAACGGGAGATCGTTGAGTTCGAGGTAAAATATGATCACTTGATCAACACTTTCCTTTTTTACCTGAAGAGCGTTGTCACTCTAATGCACAGCATGATCAGTTAGGTTAGGCTTACATGGACGGCAAATCTCAATGCGGCTGTTTTTTTAAGTCGACTGACGCAGCTGAATGACGAGTTGAGCCGCGTTGGGCCAGTCAACTTTAAAAATACCCCTACCTACAGCACCATCTGTATCTGACCTTAAAGGGAGTAGGAAAAATTTTTCAAGCTTCGGTTATTACAAAATGCTAGTCTTTCATGATAAATTCCCATCGTCAATTCACTTTTTCAATTAAGTGTTAATTACTGGCACCCAGACAAATCAGTTATCACCACACCATGGAGCATTCACCACGTCACTGGGAACCTAATCAACAAATGGAGTACAAGCTCGCTCCATACAATACATACAGCGACGTGGTTCCCATTGACGTGGTGAATGCTCCATGGTGTGGTGATGACTGATTTGTCTGGGTGCCAGTAATTAACACTTAGTTGAAAAAGTGAATTGAAGGTGGGAATTTATCATGAAAGACTAGCATTTTGTAATAACCGAAGCTTGAAAAATTTTTCCTAGTCCCATTAATAGGGAGTTTAGGGAATCAAACGATAAACGTTAACGTTATTTTTCATACTGCGAACTCACCAGACTAATATTGCATTTTTGGTACAGAAAATAACGTTGTCGTAAAATTACATGTAATGTTTATTGTTTGATTTCTTAAACAATGGTGAAGGTGAATGGGGAGGCACTTACCCCGCCAGCAGTGGTCACAAGCCCGTAGAGTACGTAATAAGTTTCTCCAGTTTTCAATGGCGGGTTATAATAACCACCGTACGTCTTGTTGTCTCCTATAACGAAGCGACCTTCAAAGTCAGGGCCAAGTTCAGCAGCNGATGTAACTTGTCCGGCCGTTTTTCTTGGCATCTTCAACACCAGTCAGTTCTGCATGTTCTGTGGATGTTAGCGATGTGGCCCGTTTTCGGCGATTCTTCTTGGCTGACTCATACTTGACGCCAATACGGATGGCTCTGATAAAACAACGCAATTTTTGAGCCAAAAATATCGGAGCCCATAAGTCGAAAAGCCCGAAGCCCAGAAGCCCCAAATATCGGGGAATATCAGAGACGACATGGATTATATTGTTTCATTTTGAGCCCAATTACACTGTACTAGATGCAGCAGCACAATTGGAGAGAGGGAAGAGACTGTTGGAGTTCCAGGAATGCGCGAATCACAAAAGCACAGTATCAATTCATCAATGATAGCAAGAATATATAAGTACCAAGAATGTACAACTTAGTAATCAAACAAAAGGGTGGGCATTAGGTTGCTTTTTCTGATAATAGAGGGCGTACGGTAATTATAGGCCTTCTAAATAAATAGCCAGTGTTTAGATTTAACGGTTGTTGACTGAATTGTATTATTTATATTATCATCAATATTCTTATGTAGCCTAAAGTTACAGGCATATAAATACTGGCATACAAATTTTTTTTTTGATTTTGGTGAAACCATGGATTTGTTGTATAGGTCAGAGTGCCCGACCCTGAGATCAAGTACAATATCAATTTGTCGCAAATATGGTCCATTCAAAACTGCTCTGTAGCTCGGTTATTTCTGTGTGCATATAACTGTGGGAGGTGTCATTTTGTTCGTAATGATCTTCTCTACACAATAACCCTTCACAAATTAAGATCGCTTCAGTTACAGGGTCACCAGAGGCAAATTAGTAAACTCACTTTTTGGCACTATTCGGAGTTGTATACTGGTATTCTTGGGTACTTATATATTCTTGATGATAGTAAACAACATGTCTTCTCCAGGACTGCAGCATCTCTGCAGAGGAAGATATTCCCCATTGTTCTTCCCAGACAAAGTAATACCGTATGCTTACTTCAACTTTCCCGATTTCAAGACTTCTTTCGGTAATTCTTTGATATCAATTGTGATGGTAGTTGCGGAGATCTTCTCCACAGTAACCGCAGAATCTCCCTCGGTTGAGATATTCTCTCCTAAGGCTTCCTTTACATCGAAGTATACGGTATACGAAAACACCGGTTTACAATGGCTTCACGGTGGTGCATCCTCGGAATGCCTTTGTTAACCGGGGTTTTCGTATACCGAATACTTCTATGTAAGGGAAGCCTAAAGAGGATGCAAATATTTTCAGATCAAGAAAGGCCTGAGTGGGTGTAAAATGAAATGTCGTGGGAGATTGTGTTTACCTCTCAGATAGACTAAGGGTCAAATATTGGCTGTATCAGGTCAGCATCTGCCTCAATGAATAATGGAAATTTGTATTTGTATTTTGTATTGTGATTTTTTTCGTCAGGCCCGAAGCTGACATTTAGGGAGGTTGAGATCAACGACTTATCACGGATCATTATACGTAAACGTAAATGGTAAGTACTGAAGAGGCCATCTCAAGCTACTCATGTTCCTCAATTGGATGGGGTCTTTTACTTGCCCTCGCAAAGGCACAAGGTACAAGGCACCACGGCTTACTCTCCCATGCCACGGGCGTAAAGAGCTGGTGTAGCAGTAAAGGATGTCCCCCTGTAAAATGTGTCCGCTTCTATTGTTCAATGATGAATTAAGCCGCACGGCTATAGAAACCAATCACCAGAGATTAGAATGTAACAATAGGATATTTTGTTGCTGGGACAGTTTTTCTGGGGACATTCTTTCCTTTCACACGTGGAATGGTATCCCACATGGCCCGAGCTGGTTTCGAACCTGGGACTATCAAGGCTCTTCAACCGAAAAACTCACTTATCGGCCGAGTCCAGTTCCTGACAGAAACACCCGGTCCATATCCGATGGCTGTTTGGGCATGAATGCTACAGTTGTATTCTGTTGCTGGTGTGAGGCCAGTAAGCGTCGACTCCTTGCTCGTAGGTGTTGGCTCAGACTTGACGATGTGTCTATCTTTGTTACCATTAACAACCGCATCGAAGGAGAAGACAGGGGCACAAATAAGCTGCATTCAAATCAAAATATTGGGTCAATACATGTTGAGTATCAAAAATGTCACGCAGCGAAAAATCATGAGCAAGCCGATGGACTATATATTGACCGTACAAATTATTCTCCACAGTGAGTTGAGAGGTTAGGTTAGTAGACTAGAAGTATGATTCTTACCACCTGCCTACAATGCAACTTATTATAGCCTAGGCCTACACATGGAGGGAGATAAATGAAGAGTGTTCGCATGGTAGCTTTCATACCTTGTAATTTTTCAAAACTCCATTCGGGAATTCTCGACAACTTGTATTGAACGTGGAGGACCTGGAACTTTAATGTGGAAGGATAATAAAGTCTGACTTGCAATATCAGAAGTTTAGGAACTCAAGACACGCCTGGTTCGATTCCTACACTAGACTGTCGAATGATAACACGACGGTTTAAAAACCTTTGCACCAGAAATGCCGCAAAAGCGGCTTCATCTTCAGGCTCATACACCCGAAAAGTTGCAAAAGAACTTCCACGTGTAATTGTTGCAAACGTCCTTCACCGAGCAATGGGTATTGGGCATTTTGCCCTCTCCAGAAAGTGCAGAAACGCCGGTGTAACGTTTTTCAGTGAGGCCCGTGAGCCAGTGTGATAATACAATAGATTGACGGAATAAGCGGCGACTGGACAATGGGCGACACACAGAGAAACAGCGAGTTCGTTTCCCAGTGTGTTCCGAACAATGGGAATCACACAGAAAAACGGCCACACTGAAAAACGTCACACCTGGAAATATTTAGGAATGATAAAGACAGTGAAAGAAATCTTTCAAGAATATGCGGAGAGGTTGCTGAATGAATGCGGATTTACCAAACTTGCATTCCGCGTCTTGTCCGCGCCCTAGTGGACGCCAAGTTTAATGCATTTATGCATTACTACGGATATTGGATATCACTGCAAGGTCTTTATACACAAAAACATGTCAATTTGCGACTAAATCGATGTTTGACCACGCAGCTGAATGTGTGTGGACGAAAAATTACAATCTTCTACGCATGTTTTTTAACGCAAGTTCCCCTGAAGTTGTTTTGACGGCCAAAGACATCTACGTCTTCTACGACAAATTCGGGATCACGGCCGCTAAGGACTTGTAAATTCTGGGTTCTCAGGGTTTCAAATCCATCAAAATACACAGCACAGATATGCATGTACAGGGTAGCCCCCAAAAACCCACAAGCATACTTTCGCTACCCTCAGTCTCAAAACACCACTGGCCCGAATGGGTGGAGAATCTTCCTGGGAGAAAACACACCAAGACACCTCGATTCAGTCCAGTAGTTTTAGCTCCAGAGCTACTCTGTGAAGCATAGTCGGAGGTTTTTTTTAGCAACTTTCCGACCCTTGCAAGTTCCGCACGATCAAAGGCCCCGATTTGGCTTTACAGAATATGGTATGTAGCTCGAACCACTGGACCGAGACGGGATAAACTGGTGTCTTCTTTCTTCTAGGAAGATTCTCCATCCATTTTTAATGATAGTTTGGGGCTCTGAGTAGTAGAAGTGTGTTTGTGCATTTTTTTTGTGGAGGGGGCACCCTGTGTTTTAAGACAGGAACTTTGGGGGGACTTGTGGTCTCGGGAAATTTCAAAGGGAACGGGTATCAATGCTTCCCTCCTTGTACTATCTACTTGACAACTATCTTACTTACAGTCTTCGACTGTCTTAACGCTGATCTCAGCACTCCACTCCCCGGCTCCTTTCGATGTCCAAGCCTTGACCTACAATGAAGGAATCAATTCATCCAGGACGTCCTCAAAGAGCTAGCCGCACGTAGAGGAACGGAATTCCCAGGACAAATATCTGAATCAGATTGTGTTCGGATTCTGATATCAGATCTGATCCTGATTCTATTCTAATAACGCTCAGCCGTTGGCACAGCAGATATGTTTCAAACCATCAGTCATAAAACTTCGCATTGTTCTCTAGCTTTCACAAAGTGGCACAGCCTTATTCCAGTGTTGGACTGGTTCAGGCAATGGATGGCCCAAAGCTCACTACCTACCCTGAATATGTAGATAGATTCTTCTGTCAACTTGGTGAACGTCTTTAGCGTTTCCGGTGCTGTAATGACACTAGTCACTTTATCCCTTGTCCCCTTCAACCACATCTCAATGGTATACTTGATAATCTTTCCATGTGGTGGATCAGGTGGTATCACTTTCACTGATATCGAATCCAGTTGGACGCTAACTTTTGTTATGGTTGGTGCTCTAGGAACTAGAAAAGATGCACCACTATAAACTTGGTAAATGAAATGGTCCATGGACAATGTGCTCACCCGTTTGGACATAATAGTGTAATGACAGAGAGACATGTCAGTTATGAGCAATCTGGGTCAAGTCATTACCAAGTTGCAGGACTTCAATGATTTTTGGGTTATGCCACCTGGCGGCCATATTGGATGTCCGATCGGGCCAAAACTTCACATGCACATAAAGGTCATCTAGAGGGAGCCACATAGCACATTTGAGCGCTCTGGGTCAAGTCATTCCTGAGTTATAGCACATTTCATGATTTTCGGGTTACGCCACCTGGCGGCCATATTGGAAGTTTAATCAGGCCGAAATTTGACGTGCTTGTCAAGGTCATCTACAGGGAGGTAAATATCAAGTTTGAGCACTCTGGGTCAAGCCGTTCCTGAGTTATAGCACTTGGATGATTTTCAGGTTATGCCCCCTGGCGGCCATATTGGACGACCGATCGGGCCGAAACTCGGTATTTTTGAAGGCACCCCTCTAATACACGTTTATGCAAGATATGAAGATGCTCGGTGAATTAATGTGCTGTGTTTTTTTGTGGAACTTTGACCTCTGACCTTGAAAAGTAGGTCAAATCAAAAACCCGTTATATATGTAATGTATCCTAATATGATACACCTATGATAAAAATTTGGAGATGATCAAGTCATTAGTTCAGGAGTTATTGCACTTTCTTGTGGTTTTGCTTCTGGCCACCTGGAGGCCAAGCCAAGAATCGAATCGGACCAAAACTTGGTGTTATAGGTCATCTGACCTAGGGGTATGTATATACCAAGTTTCAGATCAATAGTTCCAGCGGTTACAAAACGTTCTCTGCTAACGGACAACGAAGGCGATGACGGACGCTGCACCACGACGAAAGCTCACAGGTGAGCTAAAAATGTTTATTCAGAACCGAACAGAGTTATGTTGCTATATTCTGAAGTAGGCCTACTCTTCTGCTGATGAAATGGCCGCTAGAGATCTCTTGATAATATATGAGGTTATGGAATTACTTGTAGGCTATGGAGTGCCTGACAGTTTGCCCACTCCAAGGACCGTTACACACTAGTCGAGATGGCATTATATTTTCCCCGTCGGGGCCGAATCCAAAGCATTATTGGTCCTGCATGGTAAGTACCGTGTGGTGGCCATCTCAAGCTATTCATGTTCCTCACTTGGATGGGGTCTTTTACTTGCCCTTTCAAAGACAGAAGGTACAAGGCACCATGGCTTACTGTCCCATGCGACGGACGTGAAGAGGCAGGGATGATTTATCCCCAAAATGGCAAGACAGGATTCGAACCAGGTGTAGTATTTTTCAGTGGCCCCATTTGCCAATGCCCCAACAAAAGGTTGACGGATTAAGACGCAACGTGACAATGCACTGACAAACATGTCTTTCTGTTCTTGAATGTCCCCACAGAGTAAAGCAGGCCCTACCATACGGGAGGCATTCTCATTCATTACACCTGTACCTGCCGCTTGATTTCCGCTTTCAAATCATTCTGTACATCATAAAGCAAATCCTGGCACAAGTGGAAATGAACGATGTTCAGCATGGTACAAAGAATTGATATTAGTCATAGTTCGATCATGTTTGCTCACCAATGTCACTGTCAACTTTTGTACAAAGACCACTACCTCTAAGAACAAGAACAAAAACTAGGTGAACCCCGTGCAGCTCCTGTATGACACTCCTCAACCCGCCAGCCAGAAAGATTTCCTATAAGGGCCTGTCACACTGAATTAGTTCTCAGAACGTCCTGCCCCGTCATAAAAAATCGTAAAACCGGCTAGAACGTGTAACCCTTGACAAAATAACGCTTCGATGTTCTGGAACACCCTTCCCGTCCATGAAGTTCGTAAAAAGACTGCAAAAAATTGCCAGTACGTCCACTCCGTTCTCATACATTTTGAGCCCGTTCGGCAACATTTTCAAGAACGTACTCAGAACTAGCTCAGTGTGATTGGGGCATCATGGCCTAGTGTTGTCACAGACGGCGATCAGGACGTGGGTGGGTGACCGACGCGTACAAACGACAATCATCATCAGTCACACGACTGTGCTCAGATTCCACCACTCATCCTCAACCATGGAAGTCAGTTGTGGTTCTATGATTCTCACCTTCTTCATCGGTCTCCACAGTGACCACAGATCCATACGGTCCGCGCCCGACCTGGTTACGGTAGGCAACCTGAAAGCCATAGACTGTATAGGGGATGAGTTGAGTCAGAGTAACAGACGTTGATTGCACTTCAGACGTTTTTATGACCTTTGAAGCTGACGTCAATTTGTATATGTAGGACTTGAAGGGTCCATTCCTGTTTTCACATGGCATTGCAGCCCAGGTGAATGTAATCTGACGTGATGTTTTCGAAGCTGTTGGCGTTGGAGGTCCTACAGTAGGTGCTGAAAAGAAAAGAGAACGCTATAATACCAAAATGTGCTGACAAATTAATTTTGTAACCTACGCACATGTATAGAGAAATAATCAAATGGTAACTCTAACACGTTATTATTTGAAATGAGAATTATTTAGTAGTGAGAATTTTTAAAAAGTCAGCATTTCAAACAAAGGATTCAAAAATGTACCCTTG
>NMRB01006587.1:0-10529 GCA_002633025.1 Notospermus geniculatus
GGGTGTACTATCCATCCAGTCACAACGGCAAATAGGCCTATTATGACGAATGCCGCGCACATGAGGCCATATAAAGCGGTTTTTCCACGGTACAATATTATTGCACAATATGGGGCCCAAAATGGGTGTCATGTGCTTCTGGCATAGTGGATGGGAGAAAGAATGGCAATAATATTGTCCATTTTGATCCTCATATTGTGCAATAATATTGCACGTGGGTAGGCCGCTCAAGGTATGCCCATTTACAATTCATTATATAATCGTCTCAACAAAGGCAGTGCGATCGGGATACATGTTCACCTGTTGGACTTGACTAGCCAGACCGACGTCCTTGCGTTGTTTGAAAGGGCATGGGCTGTTAAGGAGATGACATGCAAGTTGTGCAAAACTCGGAAATGGCTGGACCAATCGGAACCAAAATCACAGGGTGGTTCACTTTTCTTAAGCGATTGAAAAATGTACTGCAATAATTAATCTGGACTGACCCTGACCTATAGATTTAAAACAATGCATATTTTTAAATGCCCAGAAACATGAGAAATAATCATATTTTGAAGCTGTAACTTCTCATGAACATTAACTCAGGAATATCAACTGAAAACAGCATAATATTTTCAATTCATTTTCACTAGATATGTGGGAAATCCAACAAAAAAAACTTGAGATTTGTGGGTGTACTGAAAAAGGAGAACAGCCTCAGTGAAGTGTTTTGTTGAACAAGATGAAATAGACCGGCCGCCGTGGTGAACATGAATGGTTCAACTCAATTAGACTTATCCAACCTTGCCACTGTCTGTGAACTTCAGGTTGAGTGCAAACCAATAAGCAACTCCACAGCTGACTTCTCAAGCAGTAGATAGCATTATGTCATTTGGTCATGTCATTTTAACAGCGTGTTATTCATTGCAGGCACCACATGCATTACCAGATTTTGAAACTGAATTATAAAAGGAAGTTTCTGTAAAGTCTAGGCCCCTATTTAGACAGCAGTGTGCTTGAGGGCCTGATACATGCAGGCCTACATGTAAACACCTCACACTTGTCACAGGTGTGCATTTACATTTAAAGCCAGACAGGCACAGAAAATGTGTAAAAAGATAACATGTACCAAGGCCTGATAAGATGTCAGACTGCTCACAGTGAGTGTCTAGTGAGCATGTTAGTGTGTAATACAGGGTGTTCCAGAAAGTTACCGCCCTTCTCAACAACACTCAATTCTGAGGCAGGCCTGTTTTGTATTCCAAAGTTTCTGAGATACATGTACACTGTAGAGGTGACATGCCCTGAATACTGCAAAAACAAAGGATTTTAACACTGACCCAATCCGTACATGAAACATCAATCATATTCTGCAGGAAAGGCCTGCTGAAAATATTGAACAGTAATCCTACCTGATCGAAGACATCTTGTGAAAGTGTATTCCAAATCAGTCATGTTCCACCAGATTGTCACTGCGCAAAAAACACAATGTTGATGGTGAATTCACCACCTTGTGCAACCCAAGGTGAGGACTGCACGGGGTTATGATGATCATCAAGCTTCCACCAAACTGTGCCCACTTTGATAAAACAAATCCAATGGCCAATGTCAGTTCGATCTCCGGTGTGACACATGACTGCAGCAGGTAACTGATTAAGTAGCTGGTGAGGTTCAAGGACTCGAGTCATGTTCTTTCTCCCGCTGGTCAGGTCAATGTGCCGATTGATTTCAATGATAGTAATGCTGCCTTCTACACAAATCTGAAAGCCATGTGCCTGGCGTTCACAACAGCGATTTCTGACTTGGTGATCGCATATGAGCTGAACAGGTTGTACCTGTTGTAGATTGTCAAGGTACATCTGACAAATGTCAGCAGCCCCTGATGGTGGTATATCCAAGTGCATGATGAAGTTGTCCCTACCAACCATTTGACGGCTGATATGGCCTCGGGAACATTCCAACTCAACTGGCCATGTTGTGAAAACTCCTTCCTCGATATTCAGTTTGTCAACCAGGGACATTAAAAACTCACTTCCGTCTTGGTACTGGGTAATAATAAACACTGGGGCAAGAAGAGCCTGGTTCAATGCATTAACTAGTGGAATCACAGAAAACGGCGCTGCATTGGGCATCATTTCGCACATTGTAATAAATGTCCGTTGTAGATCTGATGTCGGATCATGTATACAGTGATTATGTAACTCCGTTCTCCTGAGACACTGTAACGCAGCAATACAGTAGCATGTGTTGCCATCGTTAGTGAGACCACAGAGACCACTTCCATCAGAGACTCGGACAGATCTTGAAGTTGAAGCTGACTCACTATGTAATGGATGGTGTCTTGGTGGTGGTTGGGAAGTTGGGCATGCAGTACATGTACTTGTCACTGGAACAGAGAATGCTGGTTGCAAATGAATGGGAAGTTTCGGGTCACTAAGATGACACTTTCTGACCACTGTCCTATGCTGCTTCTCAGCCAAGACTAAGATGAGCAATGCGAGCACATGTGCATCCGAAACCAACATTCTGGTTCCAATATCATCTGATGATGCTGTCCCACATTTCCACCCTAACAACTGTGATAGGTGTCCTGTGAACCCGCGATAGTTGTTTTGCACGTTCCCAAATGCCAAAAGAGGTCGCTTGAAGTTTCCAGGGTTCCGGTTGCTGCGATTCGCAGATGGTAGCTTTGCTGTGATCAGCTTGATCCCCGACTCTGGCCACTCGAAATACCTCTCGGCATTCCACCCTGGCGGAGCATTGACTACTGTAGTGTAGAACACTGTGCTGTTGGTTGGGGCTTGTGTCATAGCTGCCCAGTAGTCAGCTATTGTCGAGAAGGAATTGATCTCTCGATTTACCTCAACTTGACGTAGATGAGTGATATAAGACAAGGCCCTCCTGAACAGATAAGGACCAAGTGGGAGTTCGAGGAAAATATCTGCGTCACATTCATCAATGGTTGGTAGATTTATCTCTCTCCTGAGAAACTGTGCTTCAGACACAGGACACTGCCTCCATGCGCCACTTCTGATATTAGGAAAACTTGTGTACGTCCCGAAATCTATGTTTGGGTCTACAAGAAAATTGGTCATGTTGAGGCGTTGCTGAAACAAGCGGGCAAGTCGAACTTGTTGCTGTTCACTTGTGAACTGCAGCTTGTACTTGGGATGAAAGTGATTGTAAGTGTTCATGCTGGCTAGCCATATCAGGGATATCCGTGGCATGTCTCTACACTCTAAAGGCAGACTATATTTGTGGCAAAATATTTTGCCCAGTGGCTCCATGAATTGGTATGGCACCATATCCAATATTTTCTCGTCACTAATTGCACCATGCATGAGCTCGACTGCTGCCCTCAGCTTCCCTACAACAGCTCGACTGTTCTTGGTAAGAACTTCGTCACCGGGTGTTGGTATCATGTGTATTTTGTTGTCCCTCATTTGAAGAATGGGGTCATTGCCTTCTGAAGGCCATATTATCCGACAGTTGTTCTGTTCACACCACTGCTGGAAGTTGGCCACGTTTGGTGCATTCAGGTTGTGAGGCTGGAAGTGATACCCTTTATCAACCGCCAAAACAACAAAGTATTGGTCACTGCCTTTCAGCAGAGAACAAATACCACCACCAGAGCCTGAATCAGATTCTCGCGTTAGTTCCAGGCCAGCAAGCTGACTGTCACCGCATCTCGGTGTCGCTGCAGCAGCAAGTGGCATTGTGCCAACTACATACCCTGTGGTGTCTACAAGGGATGTTGCAGTGAAACAGTGGCCTCCTTTCTTGGGGTAATAGGCATCTTTCTGGTACTCATAGTCCAGGGAATTCTGAACCATGATCTTCTTGGAATCAAGGGAGATGCCGACTGCTTTTCTGTTCTCACCAGAAGGATCTTCAAATAGGGAGAGTATCTCACTGTGAAAACGGGATGTCCGATCAGAAATGCCATCAAAAAATGTATCCTTCTCCTGATTTGTGGTTAAGGGGTTCCAGAATAAGATGGGGATTGCACAGTTGTTGAACAAGTCGTGGGTCAGCTGTGACCAGAATATATCCCGTGCCACAGATTTTGCAACTTGGAAAGTTGCTGAAATATCCATAAAATCTGGATTTGATCTCATTTTGTAACGATATAACAGAACACGAGCAGCTAAATCCATCCCTGTGGTGCGTTTCACAGAGCCACGCTGTAACCACACTAATTTCCAAAAATCCTCAACATGAAGCCCAGAACAATTTTGCAATTGTTCCTTGGTCATAATCCACGGCTGCAAGAAACAGTTACAGTTTTTTCTCAGATTTGCTGGCCATTGGTGCCTGTGGTGAATTTCATCATAGTGCGAGTCTGAAACCATGTAAATGTAGTGTTCGGTGGATTGTTCATTATTTTCAGAATTTTCATGATTGACATCAGATGGTGATGTCATGCATCCATCACAGCAGTTATCCAAGGATGAAACAGCTTGACCACCACTGCATTGAAGTGTAGCCACTCGTTCATCCATGACTGTAGCAGGTGGTTCATCGCAATGATGTACCATAGGCGTACCCTGCGATTCACATTCATCACTTGAATTTGAAGGATTTGAACTAATAGTGGTGACACTAGCTATGCTTATATCAGCCTCATCCGTATCACATTCATTGATGACATCTTGATTACAGACAGCCTGCAGGTTGTCGCTGGCATTGTCCTTGTAAGTAGCTGCTGTTACGACCATACCTTGTGGACACTCATTATGATGCTGGCAAAAAAAGAAAGAAAATGGAAAGTAACCATCTGTACGTGTCATCCAAAGACAGTGAGGTCAACATTCAACTGACCCAGTGACATTGCCACTGCCCACCGAGTTGTTTAAGGGGTACCTACGGTAGCTGAAAGATGCAGCGTTAGTGCAGAAGTTGGCCAAGCATATACTGGTGGCAGGGCTGTTGTACTTGATATGAATTGCACAGGCCCAGTATGAGTACTGTTATCATTGTGTCGAATCAGTGGGTAATCAACAAATTGGCTGTACATAAACACAAATGTAGATTATGATCATTGAATGTCTTTGACTGACATCAACATACCAATGAATCTTCAGTCTTCACTTCAACGATACCATTCTCGACTTTGACTGCTATACCTTGAACAGAATAAGGTGCTGTCCACGGAGGTGCCAAGAAATAGTGACTGGGGCCCTTGGTAGTTTCGTTGATGACATGAATATTTGCATCGTAACGAAATGAATTCTGTTGTAGACAACAATCCCTCAGAGTCTTAAATGGGTTCACAGCACTAAAGGAACGAAGTGTACCAGCAGCTGTCCTGTTAATCTGCTTCGTGTGTAGAAAAATGAAAGGCCACGATACTGTTGCACTGTAAAGCTTTAGTCAGCTGAAGGACATTCGTTGGCACTCTCAACGTTGCATAAGGCTTTGGCAATGCCCAAAGTCCAGGTAAAAATGGGCAAGGATGGTTCCTTGCTCCATCCGTTCTTGCAAATATATGAAAACAGTTGTTGCATGTCCGAGAAAAAGATTGGGATCGTTCAGCAGCATACAGTCGGTGTCGGCGATACATATTTCTGTGGATGAACTCTCCACATTCATCACAGAGAATGTGTCCATTCTCCATTGCAGCAAGTAGTGAAATGCCCTGAGCATACAAGTGCTGACCGGAAAGAGGCACGGCTAACCCATTTGAAAATGACTTAATACTGCAGATGTTACATAAACCAGTTTGTCTGTTCATTTTAAAAAGTCTGCTGCCAGCAGAGTTCTGCATGATGTCTCCTGGATTGAGACAAGTTCATGGGCCATTGTCAGTTCATGGAGCATTGTCAATTCATCAACCACTGTCCAACCAGCAGCATGTAGAGGGCATGGTGAAGTCCTCAGCAATAGTACTGATATAACCCTCCTATTCATTTAAAAAATGGATGATGTCATGTGAGGCCCTCATGCCATTGGGAATATGACATGCGTCTACTATCTTGGACAAGACGTGACATTGAGGGTGGCGGTCCTCTGTTTAGTGTGCAGTGCTTCTCTTTAGTGTGCAGTGCTTCTCTTTACTGCATTTTGATGGGCAAGAGACACAGCCATCCACAAGGTGTTTCAGTGTTGGACAGATGGGAAAGAAAGAACGGGACGTAGAGGATGGCGAACGATTCGAGACGAGACAGAATCAAAATACATTTTTGCATGATATGAGACATGTGCATCAGTGATGTATTGAGCTACTCATCTACTCCGCAATGAAAGAGCTACTCGCTTTGTGCAGCCTCTGCATTAAGTAATATATGGATTGTATCAGATCTGTTGTTCTGGTTTGGAGTTACTGTAAGAGATCTCACGAATATCATTGTGAAATTCATTTAATGGATACCCGGACAGTGAAGTGAGATGAAAGCACAAAGAGTTGAGGACACTGAAAACAGTGCAGATGACCTGAAAAAGACACTGTTTCTCTGTCATGTCAAGCTGTAATCCCTCCTTGACTGTGCGACATACTGCACTTGCTGAGCAATGAACACTGAATCTTTTCCATTACTCATAAAAAAAGATTCAAAGGTGAAATATTCTTGATGATTGTGAATGGTGCCAAAATGGTCAGAACCACACAGGCAATACTCTTGGATGGTCCATGCCATGTACCATACAATGCTTCGAAGCATCCGAAGTACCGTAGAAAAAATGGAATGAGGATTAGACACGGAAGCAACTGCAAGGCGCGAAATGGTGACTTGTGCAACAGAAATCTTAAGATGCTGAAAAAGAGAATATATATAGCTCAGAGTGTAAAAAAGCAAATAGGATTGGCTTCGGTTGATACAGTCAAGAAGGTGCGGTAAGTCCTCATGTCATATTCATTTCATCACTGTCTTGGTCACAAGCAAAGCAGGTCCAGTTAAACCGACCATTTTCAAAACAACCAGCAACAAAAATCATCGACTGTCATGGCTTGAAGGAGCTGTACAATTACATGAGACACTATGACAGTAGTGCTAAACGGAGAATCCTGGCCCCATATTCACGAAACCCTGCTAGCTTAGTTGGCTGCTAGTGGTGTACATTGGTCTGTACAAACTGGATGATTTAGTAACCAACTAAGCCTAGCAGGGTTTCGTGAATATGGGCCCAGGTCTCCCCATTTTTCCACAGTCAGTACACTGACTTTTATGAAAAAGGTGTTCCAATAAACAGCCACCAAAGTGAAATCATATGTTACATCTGATTGTTGTAATCCAGGCATCTATAGAGTAACTCAAACTTACAAACGTCAAATGAAATGTGAAGGTAGCCTAGAGCTGAAACTGAACTGAACGGTTTACATTTTCTCCCCTGCCTAGGTACACATGCCTAGGTACACATGATTTCAAGATTTCAAAAGTAACCTTCAGTGACATCTGATCAATATATATGTATGTACATGTATCCTTGTTTTATCTTTAGTCACAGAACTCACTTTTCTTGATCCTGGAAGCCAGTAGGCCCCCGGAGTAGGCCTCAGATAATGGCTGGTATTTATAAAAGTTAGCAAATGCTTTTCCTTAGGATTTGCACAGCGAGGTCCAATGTAAATGTACTACAAAACTTGAAGGAAAAGCATTTGCTAGCTTTTATGAATATCAGCCAATCGGTCATATGAATAAAGGCTAGTAAATGCTTTTACTTGAATACACATGTACTGGGCTATGCTGTACAATTCAGAAGTAAAAGCATTTGCTAGCCTTCATTCATATATATGACCCATTATCACACCATCATTCACCAATTTAACCCTACACAAACCTATTGCAAAGGGCTACATGTAGATCATTCAAAAGTATGCAATGCATTGAGGACTATGGAGACAATAATAGCAATGTCACTATGAGCACTTTTGCACTTAGGTATTATGGATACTCATGTCCGTTTACAATCATACCCTGTTGCACAGATCCCTGTCTTTCTCTTGAGCACCCATTGTCCAAAATAACCATGCCAGAACGACCCACCAACAATCAGATTGATGTCAGTTTCACCATGTTTCCAGGGAAGGCATGTTTTGGATATTCTACCTGTTGAATTCACCCCTTAATTATATGATTTTCTTGTTGTTTTTTCTCCCATTATAATGAAAATAAATTGAACAGCTCTCATTGGGATTTATCTATGGTACTGTCCTAAAGTTCATGTGAAGTTACAGTTTCAAAATATGATTATTTCTCATGTTTCTGGGCATTTAAAAATATGCATTGTTTTAAATCTATAGGTCAGGGTCAGTCCAGATTAATTATTGCAGTACATTTTTCAATCGCTTAAGAAAAGTGAACCACCCTGTGATTTTGGTTCCGATTGGTCCAGCCATTTCCGAGTTTTGCACAACTTGCATGTCATCTCCTTAACAGCCCATGCCCTTTCGATAAACACCAGTGTTTTGGTGGACTTGTCTAACAGTCGTCTTACAAATGTTTAGGCTTAAACAAGTCCAAGTTAGACAGGCGAAAAACACCCGCCTTTTATAAGTTCGGGCCATTATCATAAAATACATGATGATACATGAATATCAAGAGTACTTGAATGCGGTCAATAGTATAAAGAGACCATTCAACATGATGTGGCTAGTTGAAAAACATGATATTTTCATATTATCATCTGCATTATATAATCAGTAAAACACTTCAGAGTGTAGGGCCACTTGGGGATAGATTAGGCCTATTGAGAAGGCCTATAGTGTGGATTAATTGTAGCGTCGATAACAGTGGGTTAGCGTAGAGGCTTGAACGTACTGCGGAACGTGTAGGCCTATCACACACACCCGTACCATGGACAGGCCATGGTTAGGGTGTCCATCTGATTCTATACCCACTATTATCGACGCTACATTAAGGGCACGCTCACGTTGTGAATTTTTGGAGTGTTGGAAATAAACATGTCCAAATACCATAAAGTACAAGTTACAATGTATATGATGAAAATGAAGGCACCTGCGGGGTCTATCAGTCGAAAGGAATCGAATGAGACACATCTCAGAATGCAATAATTGGCTAATAAGTTGAAACAAAAGACTAGTAGTCGGAACATTTTCCCAAGAAATGTTACATTTTGAAGATCAAACAACATGCTGATCGTAAAGTGCGTGGTTTTTTCTACCCAGTGCATCCATTTTGATAGCAATATTTTCAATAAATGTAGAGTACTCTGCATGTGAATTCCATGAATGCTGCCATATTTTACAAAACAGGGCGCCCATGACACTTTGGGGTTTTACTTCCTGGAACTGCTTTATTGTCCTGAGCGTGTATGGTAGCCTAGTGCAGGTCAAAGACACAGATTCTATGGGTTTGTGACATTGCTGCCACTCACTGAATGTTTCATTTACATGCTTCTTCTCCAAGAAAATTGGACCTGTTTTTCGTGTTTGGTGAATTTCTTTGTTTTTTATTACGTAAAATGTAATTAAGCTGTAATTCTTGGGACTTTGCTCATCTTCTGTTTCTATAAACCCGAAAAATAGTCAACTGGAGGTGTCTTTATTGCTTTTCTCAGAGGGGCCTGGATCCAAGCAATATGAAAATGTACAACACCCCTGAACAAATTCAACAATACGTCAGAAATCAGCTAAAAAAAGGTCAAATATACATTAAAGGAGCACGGTATTGCCACTTTTTCTCGACAGCCGGCGCCACTGTGCCACTCTCCAACGCAGGGACCAATGACGTATTGGCGAGTTGACCCGATTTCCTCCGTACATTTTGTAATGCATTTTTGTAGTTCGTATTACTGCCGCTAGGTGGCTCCCTCTACGTCGGCAGTCAAATAACGCATTTGANTAGTATGTATCTCCCGCCAAAAAGACTCTGTAAATTTATTGTAGATTTATCCTCCAGGGCTACTAATGCTTCTTCAGCCTCAGCCCTGGAGAATTGTTTACACATGTAATATCTCTTTTTGGAATTAATAAAATTTATTAAACCTAAACTTCCTGGAACTGCTTTATTGTCCTGAGCGTGTATGGTAGCCTAGTGCAGGTCAAAGACACAGATTCTATGGGTTTGTGACATTGCTGCCACTCGCTGAATGTTTCATTTACATGCTTCTTCTCCAAGAAAATTGGACCTGTTTTTCGTGTTAGGTGAATTTCTTTGTTTTTTATTGCGTAAAATGTAATTAAGCTGTAATTCTTGGGACTTTGCTCATCTTCTGTTTCTATAAACCCGAAAAATAGTCAACTGGAGGTGTCTTTATTGCTTTTCTCAGAGGGGCCTGGATCCAAGCAATATGAAAATGTACAACACCCCTGAACAAATTAAAACAATACGTCAGAAATCAGCTAAAAAAAGGTCAAATATACATTAAAGGAGCACGGTATTGCCACTTTTTCTCGACAGCCGGCGCCACTGTGCCAAGCCGGCGCCACTGTGCCACTCTCCAACCCAGGGACCAACGACGTATTGGCGAGTTGACCCGATTTCCTCCGTGCATTTTGTCATGCATTTTTGTAGTTCGTATTACTGCCGCTAGGTGGCTCCCTCTACGTCGGCAGTCAAATAACGCATTTGAGATCCAATACCGTGCTCCTT
>NMRB01006590.1:0-10500 GCA_002633025.1 Notospermus geniculatus
ATTATATACACGAAAAGCATCTTCACGCAACCGCAATGGTACAAAGTCCATTAACTCTTGATCAGACCAATGATTAACTTTTTGTACAATCCATAAGTGTTTCAACAAATGAAATCAATGAAGTAAGTATAATGCTGTTCAGTGGTCTTTTTTTAAAGGGACACTCCAGTCACTGTGTAAATTTCAAAATTTTGAAATATCAATGATGAATTTGAACGATCAATGAAATAGAATGTATTAATGATATGTGCAACCTGCCTCATAGATTTAAAAATCGACATTTTTAACTGTTTTAATCCCCAAGGGGACCATTGCATAGCACATATCATGTCATATGTGCTCAATGCATATTTATCAAGGAACCAATTAGCCTAAAGAGCCCCTAATCATGCAAATGGATTGATAAAAATTCAAATTTTACGCTGACTGGACTCTCCCTTTAACACCAACTGCAGTTCATCAAGTCAACAACCAATTTATGACATGTAAACTCCTACAATCCTGTTACATCACAGCTACTGATTATTATCAATTTGGAATGGAATACTACATCACAGTATTGCATGAACTTGTAGCCAACCAAATAGTTTTTACTACCACCTATCCAACACTTCCAACTGCAAGGTACCAAGCTTTTTCTTCTACCGATTTTTCAGATCGGCACAGCAGATCATTCCAACGAACAAGATGACCATTTCAGCGAAGAAGATATTTTTGCTGACCTGAAGCCAGAGGAAGCAACCGCATGCAATGCAAGCCCCAGTCCTACCAGTTCTCAACCAACTGTTTGAAGAATGAGTAAAAATGTTAAATGGTAGAACTATACCATAATACTCGTATTACTACAATGCGTGTTCCATCATTGTCTTGGTACAACGATACCACTGGTAAAAACTATCTCTGGACGGAAACTTACCGCTGCCAGTTTTACACTCTGGCCTGTAGGGGGCGCTTTGTGACAACCTTTTTGCCCGTATTTCCTGAATACTGCTAGCTAGAACCATGAAACTTTCATGGTATGTTCCTCTGATGAGACTACATCACATAAATCTCGGGGTTTTGATTTGACCTACTTTTCAAGGTCACAGAGGTCAAAGTTCAAAATCCAGTGTTTGGTGGCACATTTCGTGGCTATTTGAGATAGAGGGTTTTGATTTGGTGTGAAGATATATCTAGGAAACCCTCTACAAGCATGCCCCAAATTTTGACCCAATCGGACTTCAAATATGGCCGCTAGGAAGCCATCTTGAAAAAAGGACTTTGACCCATATCTCATAAGTAGGAATAAGTTGGATGTTATAACCTTGCCAAATCATGTATCTAGGTACCGTGTAAACATTTATAGCAATGCTCACCAACATCACGATCACCAACATTTATAACAATGCTCAAGAAGGCCTAGGCTAGACCACCAGGGATTCCAACCCAGAACCTTTCGACGCCTTCCCATTAGGCCACGCCACTCCCTCACAATAGGGAGGTTTCGCAAGCGCCCGGTTAGGCCATACGACGACGTTTATCTATTGTGTGGGTATACCCAAATAATAGATAAACGTCGTCGTATGGCCTAACCGGGCGCTTGCGAAACCTCCCTAATAGCTCTGTCGATGATTTTTGAACAGACTTTATCCGAACGTGACCAACTCCGGGCGTTCTTCATTACCATAACAAAGGGCTCGCGGGGAAAGTTGCGGACTTTCTCACAAATTTTCGTTGTACACCGTTGTACACGCAGAATTTTTCTTGTACTAAAAATTATAAATGGGTGGTCACAATTGAATTTCAGCAAAAAAACCCATACCGTACTTGTACAGGCTATTGACAACCCTTAATCAAAACCTAGCTTTCGAATAGCTCTGGGCCCAGCGCCTACCCATGTTCTGATTTGAATTATTGCATAAAACAAAGGACGTATTCATGAAGACCCGTGGATACAGAATCCAGGTGGTGGAGAGCAGTGAGTCACAGTCACTGACAGTCCTGTTTCTCAGTCCAGGTTTTTCGAATACCCGCTACATTCATGCATAATCATGACAAAGGCGTTTCCCATTGAACTTTGAAGTTGACAATGAAGTGACCGGAGAAAGGTGATTCTACGGTATTCATCCTTTTTGACAAATCAAGAAGTCCGTTGTTGCCAAGGTCAAGGACATGTGCATAAACTTACCAGTAACGAAAGCTGTTGCCGATGTAATGAACGAAAATGCTGGAGTCAGTCATGAATTCGCTTCTAACGGCTTCTGTTTATAATTACAATTTTCCGGTCGGCGGTACCGCCGTCATCGCGCCTTCGGCGCTGGTATGCTCAGCCATACCGACGGTGGCACAAATCCAAAAGTAGCCTCGTGGGACGGGACGGAATTTGGTGCAAAAATATCTAAGTTGCTATCAGCCCTTGTTGCCTAATTCTGATCTTGTACTTTTAGCAAAGACCTTGACCCAAGTGGCACACAGTTACACTATTGAAAAAAATTACATGCCTTCTTTCAGAAGTATATGCCAGGAAAACCAAGCTGTGACGGGACGGAATGATAGAAACACTAGACAGTACACATCACAACATATTGCTAAATTCTATCAAGCATAAATGTAACAGCTAAATTTTTTGATGCTTTTTAGGAATGTCCACTTGTTGCCCAGAGAGTGATGAGAGAAAAATATGCCCCTGCAGTAAGGTCTTATCTTGGGGAATGATAAGAAAACAAGGGGCACTGTGACGGGACGGAATGTGATGGAACGGAAAAATGTAACAAGAGTCAGAGAGTAGATAAACTTTGAACATTTCTATTTCAACATAACGAAAATACAATCCGAACTTGTTTAACGGTTGAAATATGGAAACTACATAACTCTGGACGGTTGAATTCACTTAAAGGAGCACGGTATTGGATCTCAAATGCGTTATTTGACTGCCGACGTAGAGGGAGCCACCTAGCGGCAGTAATACGAACTACAAAAATGCATTACAAAATGTACAGAGGAAATCGGGTCAACTCGCCAATACGTCGTTGGTCCCTGCGTTGGAGAGTGGCACAGTGGCGCCGGCTGTCGAGAAAAAGTGGCAATACCGTGCTCCTTTAATAGGCTAACAGAACACTGGGCGGTTTGATAAATCCACTTCATAATCCGCAATTCACTGCATCCACAGTGAAACACAAATAATTAACTTCAGTGTAGGCTTAACTCCACATTACGAAAATATGAAGTAAGTTTGCAACTGTACCATCAGTATTTTGATACATTCTGAACGAACACTAGCTTCCTTAACTCAAAGGTTGACCTTTAGTTACATGAATTGTTTGCAGGGTGGAATACAAAAGCTTAAAGTGGACCTTAGAGTAGGAGGCTTCTAGAATACGGGCCATAATCTAAAAAAAAAAAACATACAATATTGAACATTGAATAAACCATCATCCTGAACAACGGTAACTTTACAGTTTCTCATTCATGTTGTGCAAGATTTTGACCTCAACCAATTTACATGTAGCTTGCAAACCTCATCTGAGCTTCATCAGAAACCTCCTGCAGTATGCAGAAGTTTCTGACTCCCCGAGCTGGAGCTGGCCAATATTCTGGGAGTATTTTGCCTACTACATCTGCTTTCACCAACCAGCACCTTTCATCAGTATGTGGCCAGTGAAAAATAGTTTTAGGCCGGCATGGGTGCATGAAAAGCACTTGAACTTTGTTTTCCTTTTCTGAGATTTGTTCAACAGTGCAATCCACCACCGATCTTCATATTGGACCAATAATGAAGTCGTTAACTGAGAGTTCTTTGACAGACTCAATGGGCACAATTTTCTCACTGCCATGACTCGTTTGACCTGCTGCAGACTGTAACAAATTTCTGTATTGGTACTGATGAGAGATCATTGCCATTTCATTTTCAATGCTGAATTGACTGTTCTTGGAGAATTGCAGGAGAAAACCCTGTTCATCATCATCTACAGTCCTGCTAACATGGTGCACCTGCAGTGTGCCTGGTATAGCAGTGACACTATTTTCAGCAAGGTCTGGCATTTTGATATCATCCTTCAGAACAAACAGTGTTGAAATCCCCTTGACTCTCTCATTGGCATACTCAGCAATTTTTTTTTGCATTTGAAATCACAACCTTTTTTGCTGTAACATCTGCATAAACTGACTTTTTCACAGTACCTCCAATCCCATCAACAGGACCTTTCCCGTGATGGGATTCAAAGTAATTCCAAGTGATAACAATATCTCTAGAATAAAGACCCAGCAGAGCAAAGCAATACCTGCTCTTAAATTGAAATGATGCGCAACATATTTGGAATGTTCCATTTCATCAGTGACAAGACAGAAACCTTTGGATTTGAGCTTACCATCAGCTTGGTACCAAATGCATGCTGTGTAAATCGTAAAGCTTTCTTGTCCAAAGTAGGCTTTCTGAATTGCATTTGCCTGTTTATTTGTGTAATTTTCTGAAAAGTCTGTTTGAATAATAGTCTCATTTGGACTCACAGAAGCTTTCAGCTGTTTCAGTTCAGCGTGCTGACGTCTGTTGTTGTAATTATGTATAGCAAAAAACTTCACCTGGTTTGTGAGTTCAGCAACAGCTTCAGGACCACTAATGACAGTGCTTTTCTTTTCTGGCCATTTTTCAACATTGACCCATGTGTAAAACTGAACCTCTTCCTTAGCAGCTACTTTCTGACAGACACTTTGGAAAACTTCACTTTCAACACCACATGCATCATGGAGACCATCAACACAACTTACATTCATTGAATCTAAACACAAAATTCGCTCTAATAGCTGGACTCCGGAATTTGGAACAACGTCTGTCTCATCAATACATTTCAACCCCTCAAGCAACAAGTCCATGTTCTCACAGTACTCGCAACAGCAGCTGGTCTCAGGCATGTCATGCAAATATTTCAAGTGCTTCTTTGTCTTAATGAGACGAAACAAAGATCCATAAGACACACTGAATTGTTCAATGTTAGGGTCTGATTTAATCGCATCATTTATCAGCCATGTCAGCGGAAGAATTTCTTTCAGTTTCCACAGCAGGTAATGAACAGTCAGTCTTGTACACGGCTTGTCCACTGTCATTTTTACCAATGTAGACTTGGTCTCTACGGCTCGGACAAGTATAGGAAATGTCAGGCTGCTCAAGGTAGTTGACAATCCAGTCTTTCTGTGCATCGGTGAATGCTGGTGGACGTCCTATCATGGGTGAATCAGAGACTTTGTTGATCAGCTGTCTTCTTATCTTGGCAGCCTGTATCAGCTGAGTCTTGCTGGCTGGTGAGAGAGATGACACTAATGATCCCAATACTGCCATCTTTTGTGGTGTGCGCTATGGAAGAGATGAGACAGTTTTTCTCACACTTCTGGCAAGTGTCTGGCGATTGAAGAAGGGTGTTGCCATAGGTGTATTTTCAATTTCATCAGCTGGAGTTTTTGTGAGAGCAGCCTTCATTTTAGCTTTTCTCTGTCTGTCTTTCTCCAAAGTATTTGCTCTTCTTACACAGTCCTCATTGACCTTAGCGCGATATGCTGCCTTTCGGGCCCTTTCTTTGGCCTTGTACCCTTCAGGATCCCGAGCTTTCATGCGTTCACGACAGGTCTTTGACCTTTGTGCGTCTGGGACCCTAGGCATCCTTTCTGAAAACAGATAAAGCATTATGTGTAAATTCCTAGTCCAGTATAGCCTATTTCAAATTCATGTGACTGGGATTCAGATAGACCTAAATTAAATTATGTGATTGTCAAATGTGAACCACCTATATACACTGAAGGAATAATTTCTGATTGGTAGTGCAGTCCAACTGCATTCCACAAAGTAGGCCTACTTCTACATGCTGTCATATGTAGGCCTACATGATGTAGGCCTAGGCTATCTCATCTACACATTGATGCTACACCGCTCACAAAAACTTGTACTTTTTGCAAAAACATTCCCTATTTTGATTTTAAGCAACTTCTTGCAATGGCATGTCTTTTGTAGATTATCTGCAAGCCTGGAAATGCGGTCACAGAAATATGGAAAATTGTTTTGAATCTGAGCATCAAAGCATTCTGCTGATTTTTTTTGTTTTATTTGTGTAGGGTGGAGCGTTGGATTCGTATCCGACTCTGCCACTTGCCCTTCCTCCAGGATTCTGACACAGAATCATTTGAAGGCATGTCGGGAGTGATGCAAAATGAGTTTTGCAAATGAAACAACCAACTTACATTCCGTCCCGTCACAAAATATTCCGTCCCGTCACAAAAAGTTGAATGCTGTCTGAGAAGCGTCTGCAGATTTTTTTAAATTATGGGTCATATGAATAAAGACTAGCAAATGCTATTTCTTCAAATTTGTACGGCATTGCTTAGTGCATTTGTATTGCAAACTTCAAGTAAAAGCATTTGCTAGTCTTTATTCATATGACCCAATAACTGTGCCAGCTACAAAGAGTCCTTAATTCATTGATAGTTCACAAACAAGGGAAGGAAAGATAGAGAACTGGGTGGAGGGGAGCTAACTTAACAACATGAAAATTGTGACAGGACGGAAAACGCAAAAGTGGTATGTACCCCCAGAAATATTGGGAAAGGGTTAAAGTTGGGTAACTTGTTTCATGGTTATTAGCGGTTCCCGAGTGATCAGCGAAATCTCTCACTTCTCCTTGACGATAAAGTATTGGGGATGAGAGGCATTCGCCAAGGAGAAACGAGAGAAAGAACCAATGCGCCCAATGGAGTGTCATAAGGAGGGAGGGCGGGCGGGGAAAAGCAACCGAGAGGAGTTCTCTAACCCGCATCCCCGTCGGCCCCATCCGGAATACATCTGACACGCCTCTCCCTTCGCCACCGCTTTTCCGATATCCTCATTCGAAATGACCACGATCGAAGTTCGCGATTACGCAAGATCATTCGTGACCTTAGCGGTTCCCGAGTGATCAGCGAAATCTCTCACTTCTTGACGATAAAATATTGGGGATGAGAGGCATTCGCCAGAAGCCTCTCCATCCACGATACGCGACCAATATATAACCCCCAATACTCACTCTCCCAATACTCAATCTCCCAATACTTAATCTCCCAATTCTCTTCCTCCCAATACTCCCCCAAAACTCTCCCCAAAACTCAAAAAAGGGAACAAAAACTCTGGGAGTAACCATTGATCACAAGAAAACCAATGCCTTTTTAATTATTCTCCAGTACTCAAACATTCTAAAAACCTTGGCTCTCTTCGGTTGGAGCCAGGGGCCCCCAAATCCAATAACACCGACGCCCGTAAATACCTTGCTTTGGAGGCCCTCGGCCCCAACCGGTGGAAGGGGTAAACCCCTCCCCAGGGAAAAAGAATCCCTCGGTCAAAGCCGAAAGCAACCAAAATGGAATTATATCCCTTTGTAAGCCCTTCCCAACAAACCGAACTGGCGTCACCTCTACCAATAATATTTTCCATTGACACATAGAAATAGGCCAATGCCAACAAACGAATTATATAATGTAATATGGTTCCGCTCAGTCCCTTTCAAACCCGTGCACCCAACTGTTTTGCATGGCCACCCCACATGATTGTACTGAGCACATACGGGAGGTGTACAATACAGTATCCTATGTCTATAGTAAAAGTCGCCCGCATACGACAAAAAATTGCCACCACATATCAAATTCAGCAGGGAAATATCACAGGAATGGCTGAATTTTCATTGGCTGTCAGAATGAGGGTCACGTACACGCCTGTACGTGACCCTGGGAGTCATACAGGCCCCTGACTGTTTCAGCCAATCAGAGGTTGTTATGCATAGCAACCGTGTTCCTCAGCCTCAGGCATTCAGGTCGAGCTCACTGGAGTCTAGGAAATGCTTTTTAATCCAGTTTTAGAATAATTCAAATGCATCTGTACGCTAGGCCAGCATTTAGGCGTACTATAGCCTTTATTCCGAGGCAGGGCCAGAATCTCACTGTAGGCCCAGCCGACAAGCTGACTGTGAGTAAGTTGGGTTAGCAATATGGCGGAGTTGACTGCAGACAGGCTTCGCCTGTGAGTGACTGTGTTTAGGAAAGCATACCAGTGCGTAGCCCAGCGCTTCTCTTCTATAGATATGGATGTTTGCATTTAGGCCTACATCTCTTNTGCTCTCGCACCACACGTAGAGCATTAATATCACCTCTAGGCATGACCACCATGCCGGCATGACCACCATGCCTTTGCTCTCGCACCACACGGTGAGCTTAAAATCATGGGAAATAGGAAGGGAAGACATATTACCTAGTACTATGCTGAACAGAGCCCGGAGAGAGACCAACCGCCACGGCCGAGTTCCTAATTCGAAATGACCACGATCGAAGTTCGCGATTACGCAAGATCACTCGTGACCCTCAAATGGCAGCTGATCACTGCCAGATCAATTGCAGGGAAAAAACCTCAGCAGAGTTAGCAACCAGGGCCTTAAAATCAATTCCGTCCCGTCACGCAAAATACCGATTTCCTAAAATTAATGTTGAATAAAAGCTGGGGGAATTTTTTTTGAGAAAAAGTGTATTGTAATGACAATATGAACTCTTCAGGTGTCCCACAAATGGAAAAAAAATCAGTTATTTAGAATTATGGTATTTGACAAAAAATGTTACACCTTTTGGATTTGTGCCCGGTCCCAGATGGGACCTTCCATTATATTATGTCTACAGTATAATACCTCGACAACCAAATTTATTTAGTATATCGTCATTTATTTTTTTGTATTTCCGGGTTTTCGAGTTTTCGCGATTTCGAATATCCGCGATATTCGGATATCCGCGTTTTCTACATGCCCCAATCTGGGTTAGCGCCGCATTATCTGCTAACGTTGTTTGTACAACCCAGCCGACATCTCAGCTCCCAATGACATCTCAGCTCCCAATCTAAATATTAAATAACCAGCCAACCCAAACCAGCTCACTTTCAAGCAATGAATGACCGCCAGCAGAGTGTAAACATCGTCTGCTGAACGCTCAACAATGTCAGAGAAATGTCAGTTCCTTGTGAAAAATGAAAAATTTAATTCAGTGTGTGTTTCTCTCCAACTCCTTGACAGCAGCATGAACACCATGGTTGTCACTCTTGATGCCATATACGACCAATTCGAGGAATGTGAACACGTTGTGTAGTCAAGCTGCATTCTCCAAGTTAAATATAACGTGCACCTTAAACAGACGATCCATAGCGGCAGTCACATCGATGTCTGCTGATGTTTTGTCGTGTTTGCACTTGTTTGGTCTACACTAGCCAACATTTGAAAACTTTTTCTTCCAAACACCGAGTTTGCCGATGTTTGCAAACATTTGTTTGCCAGTGTAGACTAGGCTTTACGAGACAAGTGGGTCAATACACTATTGGCGTCAACAAGGTGACAATCGAACAATCAAACCTTCGGCGACAATCGTATCGGCAGTTGGTTTCAACACTCCACCAATCCCATCGGCGGCACCGTGACCCGCCTCAAGAATGGACCAATTTACCCTCTTGAATCCCCCATTCGAAGGGCAGAGATGACAACAAGTACAAGCTAGACGCAGTGGTCCCGGAACCCGCCGCAAGGCGGCAGCATAACACGGCGATGGCTTTTGTGGATCAAATCAAAATAGTTTAGTGTTCTTTTTGGGTGGTTGTCATTGTGCGAAGTATTAGGGAATTGCACGGATCTGGATGGAAGAGGAAGATTTCCGTCACGCGCGTGCCCGAGCTTAATGTGTCATAACTGTCTTGATCCGTTTCGCAAGGTAAAATTCACACTTCCCAGATACTAGTTTCACTTGATTCTAATGGTGAAATGGTGACTTTAAATGTAGGCCTATTTCCCACACTCAAGTGCTTGCAGGTGTTACCNCTTTACTGAGTGACCACATTGTCGATGGTGAGACAGGACAAAAGCCGGGTCGGACAAACACAATGAAATTGACACGTCCGACGTCACTCGGGCGGTTCGCTATTTAGTGTCGTTTTCAAGTAAATAGTCAATAAGGACAGTATGAGCCTGTTTGTTCCATTGAATTTAATAAATCTCGTCAGTGGAATCCAACAGGCAACAGGCATGGTAATCAGTATTAGGGAATTGAGTGGTTCTGGATGGAAGAGGAAGATTTCCATCACGCGCGTACCCGAGCTTAATGTGCCATAACTGACTTGACCCGTTTCATAAGACATAGACATTCAGTTCCAATTCGCTTCATTTCCCTACTTTCCCAGGTACTAGTTTTATAGATTCTAATGGTGAAATGGTGACTTTAAATGTCGGCCTATTATTGATCACACTCAGGCTGTTTGTAGAATCAATACAATCAGCCGGCGTAGTATCGCATTTTATGCAGTGGGCAATCAATTTCACAGGCGCGATATACTGTGGTCTGCCGCGGAAACGGTTTTGCAGGATAAATGGAGAAGATTTTCGTGTTGAAGGCTTTCGTGTTGTAGGATATGTGTTGAAGGATTGTAGTGCATACATTATCATCTTTCAAGAGAGAATTAACCTTTATCCTTTGAGCTTTTAACCTATG
>NMRB01006594.1:0-10486 GCA_002633025.1 Notospermus geniculatus
AAGTCAGACATGGGTGTTCATCAAAATTCTCCCAAAAATATCACATCCAGCCACAAGAAGTTGACAATTTAGAAGTCCATGGTAACACAAGCCAAGGTTACTACCGCGGATGCTGCCAAGAACTAGCCAAAGAAGTGTAAATCCCCCAAAATGGACAAAATTTGTGGGAGCGAAACACACTACACAACCAGAAGGTCGGCCATCTTGAACTTCACGGTGGATTCATAGTGGTTTGGGACTGAGGGTGGTGGATGTATGCTTGTGCGTTTTTTGGACCACCCTGTATGGTAAATTTCAGTCACATTCGACGTCAAATATGGCCATCCTGAAAGTAACCTACCTTTCAGGATGGGAAAGTTTGTGACTTTATCCGTTCTAATGCAGGAAAACACGAAAAAAATATACACACCGGTGTCCTTCTTTGACTAAGGAAATCGCCATTTTGTATTCTAGGGATACGAAATCCGACCTCGAGGCGATCATCCACGCATAACATTGTATAAATTCTTACATTCCTCTATTCGAAATTGGATTTCTTTATTACAATGTAAAAATTCACACAATGTTATGTATGGGTGATTGCGTCAAGGTCAGATTACATAGGCCTAGAAGACAAAATGGCGATTTCGTAGTCATAGAAGAACACCCGTGTGTGTATAGCCCTTGTTACACTACATAAAAAACCCGTGTCGAACCCGGTTTTTTTCTGTCCACACCTATTAAAAACGCGGTGTAATAATTCCCTCCGAGCACGAACGGATTTTGGAGGACTTAATTTAGGTCCCCGTCACAAAATTTGAGTAGTGTTGACGGGCACCGGGCCTCAGGAGGGATTTTTCACAGCCGGGCTAGACCCGGGTGTCAAAAAACCCGGGGATTTCTATGTAGTGTAACCACGGCTTATGTGTTCGTGTTTTCCTGCATTAGAACGGATAAAGTCACACACTTTCACATCTTGACAGGTAGGTTACTTTCATTACTTTTCATTAGTCGGTCTAATTAGTTTTATCGAGCCGTGTGGCCACGGCCTCACCCTTCTTTGTCCGTGCATTCTAACAATGTTTGCGTATGGAAAGTTCCGGCCCGCTCCCAGTCCGAATGTACTGAAAGTTCAATTATTATTTTCGTAATGCCTGCGTGTAGCCTATAGAGGCTATGCACGTGACGTCATCAGCGAGGTGACGCCATGTTGGATGGAACGTTGTGACATGCTGACGCAGTGCATCTGACCACGTGCTCCGTCCATTTTCCATCCAACACGTGGCGTCACACCCATTGATGACGTCATTTGATGACGTCAGTGCATAGCCTCTATTCTCGTTTTATCCTTCTAACTAATGTTTATTTTGTTTTGTTTGCAGTGATTGTGATGCCTCATGTACTGCCGTGTACAATGTTCGTGTACTTGCATACGAGGCAATGATGCGACTCCTTCGCCGATTGGATTTGGAATACGCTGGCGCCACCACGGACATTGGAAGTCTATTGGGTTTGAAGAGACATTCAAAACACGGACGGGCGTTTGGAACATGGTGGATGGGCACTTGTTTGACATTTAAGCCGCGCGATGGCGCGGCTTATTTTTTAAAACCTCCCGTGCGCTGCTTTTAACGATCTAGTTCAGCTTATGGAGACTTGTCACAGAGGTGAGCACAATGGCCCTCGTCATTTCATTGTTCTTAACGTTAAGACAGCACCTACGACCTTTGGTGCAAACGGGCCCAGGTTGTCTGATGTCCATTTCTGCCATGCTGCTATGGCATGATTTTGGTTTAGGCCTCCTGGGCCGTCATTGGACACTTTCTCTGGGCAACCCTGTACAAAAAAAAAAACAAGTCGAGAACCATTGACATCGCCAAGATGTCTTATTCTTGTTGCATCATGGAAATCGGAATCTTCAGTTGTCTAAGTGTTGGTGATCGCATGCCTCTACCTCTACACAGGCAGTGATACTGCAAATTATCAAGTTTAACCTTGCCCTTGACCTCTGATCATTAAGGTAATTGCATAATCGAATGGGCATCCTCAATAACCTAAGGACGGGTGACATCATGCGTCTACCTGTACCATAGGCGGAGATATTTCTATTATCAAGTTTGACCGTGACCTTCACCTTTAAACATGAAGGTCATTGCATAATCGATGGGCATCCTCAATAACCTAAATATGGGTGTTGTCATGCCTTTATCTCTACCACTGGTCATTGCATAATCGAAATGGGCATCCTCAATAGCCTAAGTGTGGTTGATATGATGTCTCTACATCTACCACAGGCAGAGATATTTCAAATTATCAAGTTTGACCTTGACCTCTTATCATCAAGGTCAATGCATAATTGAAATGGACATCCTCAATGACCTAAGTATGGTTGATATCATGCCTCTACCTCTACACAGGCAGAGATATTTCAAATTATCAAGTTTGCCTTTGGCCTTGACCTCTGATGATTACGGTCATTGCATAATCGAAATGGGCATCTAGTCAAGCGGCTAAGGGGTACAATCGTTCAGTTTTGGGGAAAGTGTCAAATTTTGCATGGGTATTCTTTGGGTCCATACAAATCATTTTCTGACGAGACCCCAAAAAATCACTCCCCCTGCTGGCCGCCATCTTGAATTTAAAAATGGCTGCCCTCTGGATCGAAAACATGCGATATCTCAGAATCTGCTGGAGATAAAAACGTAATTCCTGCTTCTATACCACAGTCAGATGGCAGCGCAGCGACGCGAGCGCCACAAAAAGCGTTTTCCACCTAAGCTGGTCGCTAATTGGTTATAGCCACCTCTCCGTAGTCTGAAATACTAACTCCCGCCGTTTTGAGCTTCGTCAAAAATCCTTGTGTACTCTTGAGCATCCCAGGGAAGTTTACTGCAATTAAGATGGAGAGGTAGAGTGTTTTGCAATAATTAAATCGGTGTTTGTTTGATCGAATTTCGTTGAAAATCGCCCGTTCTCGGCCGTTTTTTCTGCGACGCCATTATCGGCGCTGTTGATCCGACGGTCTCCACACAAAAGTATTACTAAAATTGTTCGCTAATGATTACAAACTAAATTCGTGAAAAATCAAAAGCCTGGTTTATTTGGTTCGTGGTCGCCATCTTGGATTCTAAACTGGCCACTGGTTTCGAACATTTTTACACGTTCCATTGGACTCCTTGATTGGAGAGACGCTACTTGTTGACATTAAAATTGACATCAAAGTCATTTCCGAATTATTTCAACGTCCAAACCCGCACTGTTATGTTTTCATATATTGAACAGCATTTACGATATGTAGCCGCCATCTTGGATTCCAATATGGCCGCTCTTTTGGATCAAAATTTTAAACACCATTGAAATCCTTGGATGTAAAAACACAGGTGTGAAAGCAAAATGCATCCAATTCGTGGAATTGGACATCAAGATATTAACGATTTTAGCCGAAAATGGCGGCCATCTTGGATTCCAATATGGCCTCTCTTTTGGATCAAAACTTTACGTACACCATTGAATTCCTTGGATGTAAAAACATAGGTGTGGAGGCAAAATTCATCCAATTCGTCCAATTTGACATCAAGATATTAACGATTTTAGCCGAAAATGGCGGCCATCTTGGATTCCAATATGGCGGATGCCAAAAATCAATTTTCTGCGTACACCATTGAACTCGCAGTACTAGAAATCTTGGGTATAGAATATGGAATTACGTTTTTCTCTCCAGTAGATTCTGAGATATCACATGTTTTAGATCCTGAGGGCAGCCATTTTTAAATTCAAGATGGCGGCCACCAGGGGGCGTCATTTTTGGGGTCTCGTTAGAAAATTACTTGCAAGGACCCAAAGAACACCCATGCAAAATTTGACACTTTCCCCCACAACTGAACAATTCTGCCAAAAAATGACCTTAGCCGCTTCACTAATCCTAACCTGCATGTAAGTATGGGTGAAATCATGCCTCTAACCTCTGCTACAGGCTGATATTTCAAATTATCAAGTTTGATATATCAAAATCTCATGATATCTCAAATGTCAAACATCCGGGCACGTGAGGCTGAATTATTTCTGTGCGTGTCGGTAGATTGCAATGAAACTTCCTCAGGTGATGGGGACATTTCAGGGGCATTGGTTGCTGTGGCTGATGTTCTGAAACCTGTGCATCGGGGACGTAGGGTGGTGCCCGAATTTAAGCATAGCATAGCAACTCAATCGTTCTGCGGTCCACCCGGGTATAATTTCCTATGGGGATCATAACTATGATAGAGCGCAGCACGTAGTTATCAGGTCCTATACAGTGGATGTTTTATGGTGACGTGCGCACGTCCAATGGGACTCTAGCCACTGCCTCAATAGGTGTCACTAGTGGTTTTAAAACAAGTGAAATGAAACTGGCATCCCCGTGTAACGTTTTTCAGTGAGATTCGTGTGCGTTCCGAACAATAGACAGAAAAATGGCCACATTGAAAACCGTAAAGCGGCGTATCCACGTGCAATATTATTGCACCATATGAGGATCAAAATGGGCAATATTATTGCCAATATTTCTCCCATCCATTACGCCAGAGGCACATGACACCCATTTTGGGCCCGATATTGTGCAATAATAGCGAGGTTTCGCAACTTGACGAACTACGAACTACGAACACGAAATACGAAAATAGAGTTCGTATTTCGTATTAAGCCAATTTTTGGTTTCGCATAAAATACGAAATACGAAATACACCGTTACATGCGCAGTAGCTGTCGTAGAAGGCGCTTTTACTAAAATTGGCGACTGCAGATGAAGTGGAGCCGGGAGTGGAGCATGCTGTGAGCTTATGCCCGCTGTACACGATCAAACACCCTGCCAACACCTTAAACGAAGGCTCAGAACATGATAGGCCAGGGGGCGCCATCTTAGTTGTCTTCGAGCTCTGGAGGTTTCAACATCCTCTGGTGAGCTCCTGCTGAACACTTTTTTGAAAGAAAAAAAACTAGACCCAGCTGGGAATCGAACCAACGCTCTGTTATCTTTGTTTCACCGTCTTCCCCATTCGCCCACCGAACTTGATGGTAGGCTTCCAAGGTTTTCTAACTCGAAGGCCTACGCCTATGACGAACACAAATGATGACCTTGTCAGTTGGCTCGTTGGCTGAGTGGATAGAGTGGTCGACTGCAAATCAGAAGGTCGACGGTTCGAATCCCGTCTATGACTATAATTTTTGTTCGTATGGAATAGGCTGAATTGAAGTTCTGGATGTCAGAGTTCGGTTCGGACTTGGCTCTTCGACGCAAAACGCACGACAAATCTGCAAAATCTTCGTGCCTTCTATCTACCAAAGACGAAATCCGACATCTAGTCACACATAAAATAATTACGTCTTACACAAACCATTACTGATCTCGTAATTCGTACTGNTCTGTAAATTTAATATAGGACAGTACATGTCAGAAAACAAATCCCTCAGAATTAGTTAGTCCCAAAGCTGGTGTTTATGGCAACCCTTGTTTTACAAAGCTCTTAGAATATTTACCTTGACAACTGTTCGGAGTGTTATTCACACTTCATGCCAAACTAAAAAATGGCCTAGATGTCATACTGACCCTTTGTTCATAATTAGGGTCAGTATGACCCTAATTCATAATTAGGCATTGTTCATAATTAGGCATTGTCTTATCAAGTCACCCTGTAATTATTGGCAGCTTCGTTCTTACAAGCTGTGCTGTCATCTGCACTCAAGCGTTTGGATGATGTGAATTAAGTGTATGTGGTTAGCGACAGGGCCTGGCAGGGTGTCTGTCTCGGGAATTGGTGACACGCGTTCTAATTGGTGCGCCAGTCCTTATAGGTCCGTCATCATGCCGGTTGGGTTTGTGATCCTTGGAATGCAGCTCGCAAGCACTTTAACCACCAGAATGCTGATTGACTGCAAATAAAGGAACTTCTCCCAACTGGAATCTCTGTGGATTATTTCAGGTAAGCTAATTACTTTATAATGCATGAGTGTGCATTTGTTCTGACTTTACACTTGTGCAGTCTTAGAAATCATAACAACTAATGCCCGCTGTATACGATCAAATTTTTCATCCAATTTCTGAATATGCTCAATAGGCCTACATGCGGGTTTATACACTGAAGCCCCAATAGACCCGGAATCTGAATTTCCAAAAAATCCGATGAAAAATTTGATCGTGTACAGCGGGCATAACTTGAATTCAAGAATGACTGCGAACACGGGTATGAGTGATGTCAGTGGGCCGATTTAATAGACGTTTGCTAAGCTAACCATTGGCTGTGGCTGTGGCGCGGCAGGTAGATGAAGTTAATGTCGAGGTCCTTCATCCCACCTTTCTCAGACCACTATTACCCCAAATACCTGATCCCGAGTGTCACTGTCATTCGAATGAATGCCGTCGATTTTATCAAGTCGTCATTCAAAAATGACGAAAAATATTTCAACCAATTTCCCGCAGTACACGATCATTCTTTTTGGTCAAGCTTTTTTCATCCAACTTTGAGGGATCATGTGCAGCGGGCATTATGCGTCCTGTATGTTTCGAACCCCACATTATAACCTTTTGCATCATAATTGAAAGGGCGCGAACGACGTACCCGACTGAGCTAACCGGATCTATTTCGGGTTCAATAAAGGGCATCAGGCCCAGGGCCAACATGCTGACATATACCAGTATGGGGTCATGCACTCAACATGCTCAGGGGCGTTGGTCAATGGAACAAAAATGGCGGAACGGTCAGGAACTTTGTGAGAATGGCATGTAAATTGGATTTTATCTGCCCTTTCGGAGTTGACACATCTGCATACACGTTACGCAGGTATGTTGGAATATACGTTATGCAGGTATGTTGGAATATTATCTGTTTTGACATACATGTATCATTGGTTATTTTTGGTGTTCTCTGTTGTTAGGGAGTGTTGAGGGCTAAATTTCGCTAGTGCTTAGTCGTCAATAGCTGCCAGTAGGCCTAGTGTGATCTACATGTACATTGTGCAGGCTATAGGCTTGACTTACTATTGTCTACGTATGCCTGTATTGACCTGCGGGGCACTGGCCATCCTTCCAGCTCGACGGCTTTCATTCGAATGGCAGCGACACCTGGGAGGTATTTGGGGTAGCGAGGTGTAGCGAGGTTGATATTCAGCGTAAATCAGGAAATGAAGGATAGCCTCGAATTTAGGCCTATAGCTCCTATAGTCCTTGAGAATTTACTATGGGTCCCTTTTGAAAAGTTGTAGGGATTGGTCTTGTCTCCCTATTCCAAACCCCGGAGGAGGTATAGCGGTAATTTTCAGCCCTTTTGAGCAATGACCCAACTGCATGTTCTTTACCGGAAGTGTCCCAACACGTCAGAGCTGCCATGCAAAAATTAAATTCATGAAAATGACGAAATGCACCCGGAATATTCATGTACTTCATGACGTCATCGATTTTGTGGTCACGTGCATCTTGGCAAGACGCACGTGACAATCTTGGACGAAAATTTTCAGATCTTGGACGATATTTCATAAATCTTGCAATGTATTTTTTATTTCAATTTGGTAAAGCTTTTTTTGGTTCTTGCAGTGATTTTTACGTTCTTGGAAGATATTTTTCAAATCTTGGAACAAATTTTACAATTCTTTGAGTTTTTTTTATTATGTACCGGTAATGAAAATTAAATCCTTGGACTGTACTTTTTCAAAACACTTGAACGAAAAAAGAAGTCTTGAATAAATTCCGCTGCTTCACGCACAACCACAATCATGCATTCCAAGCGTCAATGACGTCACGGCTTTAGAGTTATACTAAAATTGGGAATAGGTATGCGGTTTAACGATGGTTATAAAAATATGCCAGACGTGGCTTATTTCACCGTCCTAAAAATCTTGCATAGTAACCCAGTGTTTTGAAGTGGAACTCGAATCAAAATAAGGCATGCACCCATTAATATACAGGAAATTTAATTGGCCTTCTTCGCGTCTTCGAGTCATCGCGCCATCGAGTCAAGTACAACAAGCCAACTTCATCTACCTGCCGCGCTACGGCGCGGCATGTATTTTTTATTCAGCCAAACCTATGGGGTAGTGCAAACATGTCAGCTTTAATGCTAGCCCTGAAAAGGCTCAAGTATATGGTATAGCGGGCCAAGCCCTGGGAAGTGCACTGAGCATGCTGTGTGTGTGCACGAAATAAGCGGCAATGTATGCAGATGTGTCACTTCCCACTGGTTGGCCCGCTATACCATACTTGACCCACATTTTCTCAAAATTAGGGTATGCCAAATTGGTAGTAACTGTATGTAAACATTGAAACGTTTCAAAGGAAACGGGCCAAATGAAACGACCAAAAAAACATGCTAAATCTGAAGTTGCATGGCAGAAACGGTGTAATTTTGTTATTTCCAGTTTATTTTTGGCACTTGCATGGTATACTAGCATGATATTATGTTTTATGTTGTTCTTCATCTCAAAATCTCTCAAAGCACACGTCTCCAGTTCAAAACACACGTGTTGTTATTGTTTACATGACAATGCTCCTCCTTCTTTGAGGGTCTCCGATCTCAAATATGGAAGTCGTCGCTTCAGAAATTCTCTATGCGATTATTAATTACCTTTTATCATATACTTTCTCATGTCACTCGCCACTGTGGTTATTTTCTGAGAGGAATTCGTTTGAGGCCTCAGAACGTCTTCAAAATATATCGTTTTTGATATTGGGGAAAGTTTGTGAGACGATGTGCATGCGAGTTGTGAATAGATAATAAATAAGCCATGAGCATTCCAACCAATCAGCGTACGCCGATCATTCCATTATGAGGGGTGCGAGGTTGGCGAGAGGAAAATGTGACTTCGTTTTCCGCAGTGTGGCCTAAATCCAGCTAAGAAATCGCAGAAAAAGTAAAAAAAAAAGTTAAAATGATGATAATAATCTACATTCCTCTATTCATCATGTTCATATAATGTAAAATAATAGGTATTTTGTATTTTTGTTATGATTTTTCGTATTTTTTGTAACATTTTGGGTCGTTTCATTTGGTCCGTTTCTTTTCAAACGTTTCAATGTTTACATACTGCCTGCCAAAATCGGGGCCTCAATCAAGTTCTGACGCAATGGTGCACGATGCCTTCTCATGAGCATCTGTCTATAATAATCCGGTGGAAAGTTGGCGAAATGAAAGTCCCGTGGGATTTTTGAAATTTGCCAAACTATTCTAGATTGATAGAAAATGGCTTCCCGTACGCACATGAAAAACATGGCATGGTGTCCGCGGATCATTAAAAGTCATTAAAAAGATGGTGTCTCTTCATCAAATAGGCATGGATTTCCAAGATTGCCTGTATAAGTTGATCGATTCCAGTGTCATGCTGGCAGTCCCTGGTCGCGCGACTGTGACACCAGATACGGGAGCGACACTGGCAGGTTTTTGTAGGCCTAATACATGTACTTGCTCTGCCATCCTAACCTTTTTGAGTAAATCTTCGAGGGATTGTAAATCCTGCGGCATACCGATACCCTTGATGTACTGTACAAGTACCTGGTTTTAGTCCCTATTGATAATTACCATCATGTGCACCTTTTTCGGGTTCGTACTAAATTGAGACAACAAGCGTGAACATGAGACAACTTGACATAACAGTTAACGTGTGACATAAGAGTTATCGTATCACATCAAAAATCGTGACGGAAGTTATTAACTTGCGTCACGATTTTTTCATTATTCTTTGCCATATAACTGTGAGAAAGTTCAATTTAGGTATCTTCAGAGAGTTTGAATACCTTTTGGAACATGGCCAGTGAAGATATCGATCATTGTTTTAGCGTCCGCTAATTCCGCGCAATATGCATGATATGGCCGCCGGGTTCAGGTAGGCTTGGTTCCTTCACCCTCCGCTAGGGGCAGAAGGGACCGGCAGCCATTTTGCGGCGTCAGTGGACGCAATTTCATGTAACTCGTGTAATTTCGTTGGCCCTGTTCCAAAGGCATTCAAACTATCAGAAGATACCTAAATTGAGCTTTCTAATATCGGGTAGTTAATTGGCAAAAAATGAATGAAATACCGTTGTTGACGCAAGTTATGGGGTAGTTGTCTCAGGTTGACGCTTGTTTGTCTCAATTAAGTAGGACCACCTTTTCCGGTATGTCATGGACATAGATTGCCATTCTTATCCTGTCTACGTTTGTGGAGACGCTTCATCTTCCTTCCTTCCTTCTGTGTGCCTGATAAGATGGGCATGTCTAATGACTTCTGCTCTATCTGGCTTTAAATTCAGTTTCAAGTAACCATGATGGTAACTTCGGATCAGTTCTGGTAGTTTCAGGCGAACTATACCATTTATACCACATGATTGCCAATTTTTTGAGGTACAGCGGGAACCAATTTGCTGCGGTATTCGCTTCCCACTTCATGGCCTCGACCAGCCTAGTTCATAGCGACCACACCATAGGTCTGCACTCTGAATGCCATCAAATTTTGTTAATGTCACGGGGGCCATAGTGGCCATTTTGTGAATTATAATGTAATTTCTGGT
>NMRB01006598.1:0-10470 GCA_002633025.1 Notospermus geniculatus
ACTGTATTCAATCTCAGGCTTTCTATCGAGACACATCAAGAGATAGTGTCCAAGTGACAGAGCCTGGGTAGACTTAGTACAATCCGTAGGAACCTGAGCATGAGGTTGGTCAGGGTTCTTTAGCGTTTGCGCGCAGTTAAAATATGTGGTACAATGGCAATAACTTGGGCATCAACAAATAATTCACCACTCGTGTGAGTTTCAGAAACTCAATTTGGTATCATTGCAAACATGTCGCACATAATTCTTATTTTATTTGTTTTGTCATAGTTTTGTTATTTGAATATACACGTATTTTCACAGAAACGCAATGTACTTGATATGAGCAATAATGCATAGATGACTCGCGCGATGTGTGTGTATTTGGAGAAAGAATATTTAATTGATTACGGTAATTATGACCAAAGGAATGAAATAAGAATTATCCTCAACCTATACATAATGATATCTGATGATGCTGATGTACGTCAAATGAGTGTTGTATTGTTTTTGAATGCATAAATGTTTTCAACTGGTGCTTTGGTAACATGATGTTGCTCTATTGACTGACTCAGGGTGAATACAGTGGCGCCACCAAATAGCCTGGTAGTCTATCATGTTTCGGAGGTGTTTTGAAAGTCTGTGGCCCCATGCATGAATAGGATAACCCACATTTTCAAACCTTAGGAGATAACTACATATAAGAAAGAGTATAATGTGGTAGGGTCAATTTTGTCAATTTCACCAAATGTGGGTTATCCTGTTCATGCATGGGGCCACAGAAGTGTCTTATGGTCGTTTGCATTTCTCTTGACCACCACCGTGGCGTGGTGGTCTTTTTTTAGTGCTCGGATCTCCAGTTTTTGTTCATGCAGTTCAGCTTTAAGCTATCACCCTAAATACGGTGCCAGCCGATCACCAGCAAAAAATGACGAGACCAATATTCATGCATATATAGGCCTCGTTGATGAAGCAGTGCAAGAAATTTGAAATTACAGGGTGTTCAATAAAAATATGATAACACACAAATACCATGCCTCATTGTTGTATCAGCTTCGTTCCCGGTGGTTGAGGGGAACGTGAACATGTACCGATACATTTATTTTATATCAAGGAAGTGGTTATTTGGCAAGCAAAATGCTTGCCGAATTACAGAAATTAGTCTTAGATGGCAAGCAAACAATAATGAATATTCATGACCACCGATCAGTATGGGCCAATGAACTGCTTGGCAAGCATGCTTGCCAAACAAACCCGGCCTTATATCAATAGAACATCATGAATCACACCGTCCAGCAATTTCAGAGGACCGATCTGGCCTGCAGATAGCTTTTGCGATGAGGTACCTGCACACAAAGTTTGAGACATGCCATCCCCGTTCATGATGACGACCAACAACGCGGTATCATATGGGATTCATGCATCACTGACAGGAGAGTCAAAAAGGTTGTACTTTGAGCAATTGTATCATTGCCATTCGGTTCTATAGCATGGAATCAAGTTGACTTCGATTGAAATCAATTCACGCGCATAACGTTGCAATGGACACAGACACATTCAGTTATAAATGATGGACAATAGACATGTCCAGATGATAAAATCAAATACAGAATCAAATCAACATTTGAAAATGTCAAATGTCCTACGGCTAGCTGGAACTCATTGCGCATGCCAAAAAGCGTATGGGCGAGACACGGATAGCGCGGGCGGGAATCGTAACACGCGGAACGAATGGATGAAAAGCAGCATTGAGACACACATTTTCACATAATTCACATTCGTCTTCTGCAAGTCGGCCTACGAACATTTGAAATCATTTCCCCATCATTGGAGTAACAAAACGAACAAGGTATTATCATAATGCATGTATGTTCTAAAGAGCTTGATGCGATCTTGGAGGAATTATACTGATAATTCCTCCAAGATGCGATGCAAGCACATGTAAAATCGCACATCATGCTGAAAGCAGAAGTGGAATTATTATCACGTGTGGCAATTATGACGACGAAAGAGAAATTTGAATGCTATATGGACATGTATTGTATGACAACAGAGTATCATGCAGAAACGCAAATGAACATGCAAATATGTACCAGTACCACAATGAACTTAACACTTTCAGGTTTCCCCATAAGCCTGGAGAAGCCAAGAATACCAACAATAGATGAAGCAAACACAAAATACTCCTAGAGACCATATGCACTTTTGCATTGACAATCATACATGACAGGCCAAAGATGATCCCGGTTGACAGTCAGCCAACCACAACTGGGCAACGTATTCCTGGTCTATTGGAGATACATGTACAGCAAAAACATGGACCTTAGATACAGCAAAAACATGGACCTTAACCCTCTAAGGTCCACTTTAAGCTTTTGTATTCTGCCCTCCAAACAATAGCTAAAGGTAAACGTTAGAGTTAAACCTTCTAGAATACGACCCAAGGAATTCAGAACCGGATTAAGAACAAGAGAGAAGGATTTTGAAGACATGGTGATTTTTATTGGTGAGAAAATGGAGAACATACATGATAATGTGTGAAAATTACATGAATGTGGTAATCATAGCACCTACATGATCAAAGAATTAGATAATTCTGCAGTGTCGTGGGACATGTATATATGGCATGAGATTCAGCAAGTAAGTTTATCATGTTTATTCCACTAAATAAAAGTATAAACAACAAACCAAATACCTTTTTTTAGATGGACTTCTCCATCATCACACATGGTCATAAACTGATGAAGGAAACCTCGCAAAGAGGAGGTTCTTTTTCCCCAAATAAGTAATATGACTTACACTGCTAACAACAATAACTGTACCATCAAAACAACCAGAGGCAATGCCCCTTACATCCAAGGGTCCCAGCCAATCCAGGTCCTGCCGAGAATATTGGGATCTGTTGCTTGATCAATGAGACAGGTGACTTGGTCCTCCACACTCAGACCTTTTTCAGGATGTTTGTGTCGAATGTTGTCTCTGTCTCCCAGGCACACACTCACATAGGCATCACAAATCTTCCCCTTCCTGGTGTGACCAAGCTTCAGCTCATCCCTGAAACAGACCAAGTTATGACAAGTAGACATCCCTCCAACCACTTTTTAGTTTAAGAGGCATGCCAGCACTTAAATGGACCGAAAGACTTCAGGAACCAAGTTCTTATTTCTGCGTCAGTTTGAAATAGGGGAGTGCCCTGGGGGCCTATTTCAAAATGGACAACAATCTACTGCGAATATGAGTGTCTTCTACTTCTACATCCTGCTTACCTAGTGATGTAACACGAATTAGCACCCTGCAACTTCCTCTCAGCATATGCTACCTTCTGTCTTGGATACCAGGCATTGTCTATGTCAGCATCTGAAACAGAAGGCACCGACTCGGTCACAGTGGACAAACTCTTTATATAGGGTCAAAGTTCATTGACATATGCACGCAGTGAAGTCGATTGTTTCATAGTCTCGCGTCACCAGCCTCTCTCTCTTACAGGAGAGAGTCTGGTAGCATAGACTACAAATTCTCGTTACCGCTAGGTGGCGAGTATCCAGCTCACAGCATCCGAATCTGATTGGCCAATGGCTGAAAAACATGGCTGCGCCCGTGAAACGCATGATGAACGAACAAGTCTGAGGGAAATTTTACCTTTCAGCACGGTAGGAACGACTATCCATGGTCATCGATTGACGGAATAAGCCGATTGTACAATAGGACTTACATTTTGTGCCATGGATTAGGTCACTTCCGACCAGGGATTCTAAAGTTCAGCCAGACGGTAAATCGATCCTTATACTATACAATTGCACTTTATTTCATTGGCGATGCACCTCAAACGACCAGGCTCGATCGATTCTATACATCACTCAGCGAAAACCACGATAAAACGTGTTAAAAAGGTAAAATATCCCTCGAACTATTTCGTTCCTTGTTCGTTCGTCATGCATTTCATGGGCGCAGCCATGTTTTTCAGCCGTTGGCCAATCAGATTCGGATGCTGTAAGCTGGACACTCGCCACCTAGTGGTAACGAGAATTTGTAGTCTATGCTACCAGACTCTCTCCTGTAAGAGAGAGAGGCTGGTGACGCGAGACTAATTGTTTCAAGAATAAATTGAAAGTTATGCAAATGGATTGAAAGCAGTTTACACTGACCAACTACAGACAAACATACCTTCAGTCTCTTGTTTTTCTTTCTTCTGCTTTTCAGCATTTTGCTGAAACAGATCAAGAAGTGACAGTTTAAGGGAGAGATATACATCGTGTGTGTGTGTGTGTGTGTGTGTGTGTGTGTGCGTGCATGTGTGCGTGTGGGTGTGCGTGTGCGTGCTTGTTTCAAGGACTCTTTAGAAGGTCAAACTCTTCCTGAAAAGATCATAAGAAGCCTTTGGAAAGAACCACCGGTAGCTTTTGCCCACAGGTGCCTACAAGCTTTCAATGCCACCTTCCTGTTCAGCTTTGTCATCAGAAATACACTGTATATTTCGGTAATATAATTAGGATGTTATCCGCAGACTTACAATCCAGTCAAGTGAGACATCCTTGATGAAGACATCCATGACATTCAACAACAGATCATAGTTGTTCCTCAGTGCCCGCAGACCATGGACCATGGTATACTCGAACATTCCCTTCTCTTTCATGGGCATCATCACGTTGATGATCTGCCTCGTCAGCCGCAATGGCATCAGCTCTGGTACTGGCAGGAACTATAAACAAAATGACTAAGATCAAATCCTGAAGTCGCACGTAACACCTACAACAACGTGTAAAACATTTGTCAGAAGTGGCCTACATGTATATGAAACATGTAATGGAGGTTGACAGTGGAAAGATCTTCATTGAATACAAACCTGGGTGGCTGAACCAAATGCATGTCCAAAGTCAATGCCCACCATTCCTCCAGTTTCTAAATCAATCATGAAGTTTGAAAGATGTCTGTCACCAATGCCCAGGATGTACTGGGATATACACAAAAGTGCATGAGACGAGATGAAGTGAGAACGTAGTGTGAAGAAAGCCTCGGGTGATGAACTCATCTTGAGAAAGGCTCGCCTGCAATATGAGATGGTATCAACCAGTTCAGAAAACGTTAGAAATCACTTAAAGCATAAGGACAAGCTCCCTACATGTAAGTCAGCAGTTTCTTACCTCAACAGGTCCCACGGCACCTTGCCTTCCCTCTCCCTAAAAGCTTTGACAGTGTCTGCCTTGGACGCTTTCATAAACATGTGAGCATAGATCAGAGCATTGCTGTCGTTCTTACTCTGACGGTACTTGAGAACCCAGCTGAGGTGCAGGTTCCTTGCTCCTTTCCTGCAGAATTGCAAAAATACAGTAGAACTCGCGTAACTCGGCACCTTTGGGACTGGGAATTTTTTGACGACGTACAAGAAGGACGAGTAAAGATAACTCGTCATGATGACGACTTGCATATAACTCGTCAAAATGACGACTTGTAGTCTAATGCGGATGTCAGGTCGACCTTGCGATGGCACAGAACAGGCGCACGCTGACTCTTCCGGATCACTTTGCGTCTGAGGCACGACAGCGTGGAACAAATCAGTCGCCGATCTGGTGTGACATGACTGCAGTTGCGTCTCACTTGCGGGATCAGTCGCCGACCAAAAAGATCGTACGGATGTCAGGTCACACTGCGATTGCCTGCGCCACGACGGAAGAGTCGTTGGCATCAGCTGGATCGCAAGCACGGTCAGGTCACAAAAACGAAAAATGCGTACGATCATCCTGGAACAGGCGGCATCTGCGCGCAGCGAATCAACCTGATCCGCAGGTTGAACCTATTCAATGTCTGTGTCATCTCGACGGGCGTAATCCATTCGCAGGTGACCTGAACACGGTTACGATTCCCTGCGCGAGTGATGCTGCTTGTTCCACGATGATCGTACACATTTTCGTTTTTGTGACCTGACCATGATTGCGACACCTGATGCCGACTGTTCCGTCGCAGCGCAGGCAATCGCAGTGTGACCTGACATCCGCATAACTCATCAGTGACGACTTGATGTCTGTGCTGGGAATTCCTGGTTACCGTGCATTGTACATGTGCACGTACGTCTATACATCATCTTGATCTGTGTGGGCTGCGGAAACAAGCGTGCACAAAAGAGTACTGTCGAGATAATGTCGTCTGTCAAGGGATAGGCCTACCATTCACATCAGGCCATGTTGGGGAAACTTTGATAGTTCAGTGTGAGGAAGGAATTGTTTCCCTAACGCAATATGTGCATCAAAACTGGACCGGACTCAAGTCAGGAGGATTCAAGGAAACCTGTGTGGCGCGTTTCGCCAATTGCTGAATGAGGTGCAGCTGAGGCTAAATCAGTTAATGTCGTTCTGGGTACACCTCATTATTACCCAGGGTAATCCTGGGTAATCCTTTTTGTTACCCAGGATCGTCCTGGGTACAAATAAGGTACCTTAACATTACCCAGTTTTAAAATCCGCGCCATTTTCCACCTGCGTCCGAGGTTGTGGTACGTGCGTTAGGTAGCAGCCGTGTCGCGTGCAAGCCGATTCAGTTTCGCATCAACTTTGACACCTACTTCCAACATATTTTTCTTCGGCTGTCTTCCTTTTCTAATGAAAATTCTATCCCTATAGGATGGAATAGATTACAAGTACGCCTGTAAATCGCAGTCTTTAACGCGAGTTGCCATTCTGACAGCTGCTGACAACCACCACGTCAAAATGCACGTGTATAAATTCGTGGCAGGCTGGAATAAGACAGTACCGTACCTCGGGCGCAGGTGGAAAATGGCGCGGATTTCAAACTGGGTAATGTTAAGGTATCTTATTTAAACCCAGGATCGTCCTGGGTAACAAAAAGGATTACCCAGAATACCCAGGGTAATAATGAGGTGTACCCAGGACGACATTAACCGATTCAGTGCAGCTGAGCGAGATTCATTGAATCGCTGATTGATCCATAGGCAACATGCGTCAAATCCGATTTTCCGGCGATGACGAGTTACAGGTGTACTTTTACATGACATTTCTATTACACGGGACTGTCAGATTAGTGACGACTTGTATTAAATGACGACATACGAATGACGACTTGTGTGCATAATTTTAAATGGAATTAACGTTGTAGTTAATCGGGACTTTCTGGCAGGTGCCGACTTGTGCACAGTGACGGGTTATACGACGTCGAGTTACGCGAGTTCTACTGTATTGGTAACATGAAATAACACAAGGAAGTTAATCACCGTAAGTTAATTTTTTTGAACTATCTAACCTTTCAGACCTGGATACAAATACTGATTATATGATAGCACTACATGATTTTGCAGTGATTGAGTGGTTTTCTTGGAATCGTGTCCCAATTGAGTGTGGAAGAAGATAGACAGATAGAAATAAAAATTTCCTACCTACCCAGTGATATCAAGATGGCCCCTACATTGATAATGTAGGGACCATAATAAAGCGTGGTACACATCGGATTATGCAATGCATAAGATACACCAGTACCAAACACCAGATAACACAAGTCATACTCAGATTCTGCAAAGGTTGCTTCCGGCTTGGTCATAGCTCCAGTTATGAAGTCCTTCAGAGGTGTTGTGTGGCGCATCCACTCAATGAGACCAACCCTGAAATCAACAAGCAGCGTCTCTGAGAATGATAAAACATGGATTGTCTTTTCTAAGCTTGCCTTGCACTTTGACATCTAAGTAACCTGAAGCCTGTTCTTTTGAACACCCTGAGGAGCCTGTTTAAGCCCCCGTCACATATCCACTCCGGGGCCCGTACGGCGAGTAAAAATAGTACCAATGGCGCAGTGCCCGCTTGGAATCGTAGCATCTAGATCTTGAGGCCATACATAAGCAATATGAAAAAATATTCTGTCAAAAACTGAAGATGCTATGAGTTCACCCAAAGGCTGAAATCGTTAGCAAAAAATAGCCATTTTAAATTTTTTGCCAAAAGGCCCCTAGTGGCCAAAGTTGAAACCGCAGTGCGTCCAAAATCGAACTTGGCCCAGATCTTGGGGCCATATATACACATGCAATATGAAAATGATCTGTCAAAAACTAAAGACGCTAGAGTGCAGACAAGGCAAAGCCCAAATATCGGGCAATTTTTCGTTATTTGACCTATTTTCCCATCAAAATTAGGTTAAATCAAAAACCCATTACATATATGATGTAACATAGATGTACCTACAGTTCAAATTTGAGCACTCTAGCTCAAATCGTTTTCGTAAAATATAGCCATTTTTCATTTTTTCATAAAACGCCCCCTGGTGGTCATAACAGAAATCGCAGCAAGCCTAAAATCGAACTTGGCCTAGATCTTAGGGCCATATATATAAACATATGCAATATGAAAATGATCCATCAAAAACTAAAGACGATAGAGTGCAGACAAGGCAAAGTCCACATATCGGGCAATTTTTCGTTATTTGACCTATTTTCCCATCAAAATTAGGTTAAATCAAAAACCCCTAAATATATATGCTGTAACATGATTAGATGTACCTACGGTTCAAAGGGGCTGTTCACTTTCGGAACCATTTTCCCAACTAATTTTTCATTATGTTGCAGATGTTTGATTTTCATGATAACTTCAGGTATGATGTTTTATAATGTGAACTACATAATCATGAAAGAATGAAATGGTCCATGGACCATGTGCTCACCTGGGTGAACGTACCAGAAAAACAAATGACAAGTGTTAAATCGAAACGTTCCAGGGTCATGTATCCCCGTCAGATGCATTTGATAAAAATTTGGAGACAATCCAGTTACAGTTCAGGAGTTACTGGACTTTGAGCTTTGGTTTTGGCCACCTGGTGGCCAAGCAGAGAATTGAATCGGACCGAAAAGTGGTGTCATATGTCATCTGACATAGGGGTGTATATGTACCAAATTTCAAGTCAATAGCCCAAGCAGTTACGAAACACGCCACCAAATGACTAAATTTTGAACTTTGACCTCTGTAACCTTGAAAAGTCGGTCAAAATCAAAAACCTCTTACTTATGTCATGCATCCTCATTAGAACCACCAATGATAAAAATTTGGAAAGGATCCACTCATTAGTTCATGAGTTATTGCACTTTTTGTGTTTTTGGTTTCCGCCACCTGGTGGCCAAGCTAAGAGTCAAATCGGACCGAAACTTGGTGTCATAGGTCATCTGACCTAGGGGTATATATGTACCAAGTTTCAGATCAATAGCTCCAGCGGTTACGAAACGTGCCCTGCTAAAGGAACACGACGGCCGACGACGACGACGGACGACGGACGCAGACCCACGACAAGAGCTCACCCCAGGTGAGCTAAAAATGTGACAAAAGCTTCATTAATTAGGAAAACAAAGAGCATTTGCAAAATGTCCGAAATCAGCATGAAAACAGTGAAATTATTCCCCAAATCACATAACCTACCTACATGTAATGGTTGATTATGCATGTTGTAACTGATATTGACCGTAATCTTTACCACAGCATTCCATTCAAATCTGACAGGCCTAGAGTGCTGTTCTGTTCTCCTCCCAGTTAAATAGGGGTGCAGAAATGAAGAAAATCACACATTTTATGCAAATATTTCAGCAAAACCAATATGTTTAGTAATGATTTTTCGATGAATGATAAATAATACCATTACTCTCCCACTACAACAAACATTGGGGAATAATTTCACTATTTTCATGCTGATTTCGGACATTTCGCAAATGCTCTTTGTTTTCCTAATTAATGAAGCTTATGTCACATTTTTCTTTCAGGATTATCTAGTTCACATTATGAAATATTATACCTGAAGTTATCATGAAAATCAAACAACTGCAACATAACGAAAAATTAGTTGGGAAAATGGTTCCGAAAGTGAACAGCCCCTTTGAGCATTCTAGCTCAAATCGTTTGCGTAAAATAGCCATTTTTCATTTTTCACAAAACGCCCCCTGGTGGCCATAATTGGAATCGCAGCAAGCCCAAAATCGAACCTGGCCTAGATCTTGGGGCTATATACACACATATGCAATATGAAAATGATCCGTCAAACACTGAAGGCGCTAGGCGCAAGGCAAAAAGCCATTTCCAAGCGTAGCTGGGAATACCCTTTATGGCCCACGCCGCACTAATTACCACAACAATGATCCCTTATCCCATATCCTGTTCCCAGGGGCCTAGCACCCAGCTGGCAGCACAAGTTACGCAACCAATTAAGCGTTTCCCGGAACCGCCGCTCTGGCCCATCAGCCTCCTCGCAGGCTGTGGCCAATCACCGCCGTGCTCTCTGCGGCAGCAACCAATCAGGGAGCGGCATTCCGGGACCTCACCAGTGGGACTCTGGGAGCATCAGAACCAATTCTGATTTTGAACACTCAACACGCTTACACAAATTTCCCCGCCCTCCCACCCTATCTTATGCCCCCGGTCCTGTCTTAGGTGCTATCTCTCACGCAATAGTTTCCCTTATGTCTACATCGACATTTATAATTTATTTATACCTCGGTGCAATTTATCATCTCGTTGT
>NMRB01006599.1:0-10466 GCA_002633025.1 Notospermus geniculatus
TAGTGAATAACGAAACGGCGTGGTTCATCTTTTTGTTCTTTCAATCTATTCAAATCTGCCCCCATCATGGGAGATCCTGACACAACAACAGGGGGCACCAGCACTAATAAATGATAATTTAAGAGTAATTTATTCAACCTGCAGATTTTTATTTCAGTTTTTGTCACTGCAAATTCAATATCCTCACCTCTTGATGAAAAATAAATGTAGCCTTCCAACACTTGGCATATGATTTCATGATGATTTCTTGCTGCTTTCCTGATACTTTTTGTCCAATAATTTTTTTCCAGTTATAATGAATCTCACACGAAACCCAGAGCCACTCGGCACTACTATGCAGTCCGATTTTTGTAAGGGACAGATACCTGTACTCGTCATTACATGCTTCATTTCACACGTAATTCCTTCCTAATTTAAATGTCTCTTGGTGTTACAGCTGTTTGGGTTTCATCTGTAAGGGCTGTGTGCAATGCTTTTGACAAATAACAAGGGGAGTTCGTTTGGCATGAGGAAACTCTGACCCTGTCAACGTGACTTCACCTTCAGGTGGACTCATGATTCATAAACATAGAATTAAGAGCTGATCACCTAATACGGCATTGTTTATTTACAGTGTAGGCCTACTACCTCTATAGACAACACTGGACAATACATGCCAAACAGTGGTGAAATTTCCAACTTTGACCTCGGTGACCTTGAAAAGTAGGTGAATATTGGGTGAAATTTCCAACCTTGACCTCGGTGACTTTGAAAAGTAGGTCAATATTGGGTGAAATTTCCAACTTTGACGTCAGTGACCTTGAAAAGTAGGTCAATATCGGTTGAAATTTCCAACTTTGACTTTGGTGACCTTGAAAAGTAGGTCAATATCGTGTAAAGTAGGAGGAAACCAGAGTGCCTTTAAAGGCTTCCTCCTGCTGGACATTAAAATTCATCCAATGTTGTCTATTCAACTGATAATGCTGTATTTAGTGTTCAGTTCTTGATTCACTATTTTCAACGTCATTGCATCAGCTCTTTACAGTAACCCCCCCCCCTTCCTTCTCCTTCGAATCCCACTTAAACTTTTTCCTTCTAACCAGTTAAATACAAATATTTCACCATGAAGAAACAGTTGGAATGTAAGTGATTAGCGTGGTTTGAAATATCATGGCACCAAATATAAAAAGTACGGCACAGGACGTAGAATCCTCAACGATTATTTATAACCACGTGCAGATTTGTTGCACCAAAAAGCGCTGGTATATGTACCATCATTTGCACCAGTGAAATAAACATTTTCTTCTATTTTTCTGCAAATTTTTTATGTAGTGTACAGGCGCGGATCCAAGGGGGCGCGCACCCGCTGCACGCCCCCTTTCGGCCAAAAAATCTTTAATATCGACCGTGAAATTCTGAAATTTGGAGAAAATCATTGAAATTCACCGGATATTTCAATGTTTCTAGCACATTGCGCCCCCTCTTTCCCGAAATCCTGGATCCGTCCCTGGTGTACATGTATGAGCACAAAATGCAGAACCTGTATATAATATGGCACAAAGTGCATTTTCTCAACAAACTTTTCCTTGGAATGGTTCATCTGTCTACTGTTCCTTGCACACACGATTTCTGTAGCAAAATGCTTCAAATAGGTGGAGTCCACCAGTAACTCTCTCAAGGTACATGTACATGTATCAACTTACGCAACCTCTAGTCTGCTTTCATTAATGCAATCTGCCTTCAACGTATTGATAACCGAACTAAAATATATATTTTGCCAAACCTTACGTAGAGGAACCTGCCTGCAGTATGAGTGGTGCTTTTATCAACAATTGTCTAAGGTAAATTACGTTAATCATTACCTAACTTACAGTCATTACATTATTGCAAATATTCCCGTTCTTGACAAGAAAGTTCTCTTCTCGACCCAATAATGTTATTATCTTTTGTTGGAATAAGATCCATTCATGTTAGTTATATGTACCGTATGTAGGGGGTCGTACCTCACTATCCCCTTGTTAGCCAACCCCCTTGGAGCAAGGCAAGGCATGTAAAATGTCTGCAACTTGCGACAATCGTTCCCTCTGTTTCCCTTCAAATTGTCTAGAAAGTGGACCAATGTTTCCCTTCAAATTGTCTAGAAAGTGGACCAATGTTGATCCAATTCTGTAGCTTCCAATTGGTATCAGGCAGCAGTAATGGGCATTAACTCTCTCAGTGTCAAAGACGTACCGGTACGTCCGAAAGTTCCCATGCTCCAAGTGCCAAAGACGTACTGGTACGTTTTGCCTTAGTTTATTCATGAAAGGAGAGATGGCACGGTGGTACTTCAGCATATNTGTACGTGGGACCCAGGCACCGGGTCAGAGTTGTTTATTCAGTTTCTCTTCACTTCTCTACCTCACAGTTTCTCTACAATAAATTTTGGAGTAAAGGTCACAAAAAAACTAAAATGGCCTCCATAAACTGGTGACCATACATAACGAAAGGGTTAAAATCCTTGTCCAGGTTGTGGTTTGTCTAAAAAAAGGATTTACTGCTGAACACACGGTGAAATGCATAAGGCCTTGAAGTGGGCACTTCGCTGCGAAATAGTCCCATTAGACGGGAACACTATTCAAAGGTTTTAAAGGCGACCTGTGCTGCCATCTTTCAGGGACTTCCCTACTACGATTGCCGAACGTCTGCTGGGTAAGATAAGATGTCGGAACCACGAGGCCGTGTTATTTGATGTCTTCAAGTCAGGGCTTTTTACCTGTTTTGTTTTGAAAGGTACCGGTATTGCCAATTTCTACTTATTCTTGCTTTCCAAGGCGTGTCGAGTTGACAACTATTTACCAAGGTCTGTGGATTCAATGTGTCAAACCACTGCTAAGGGCGGATCCATGTTTTCGGAAAAGCGGGGGCACACTGTGCTAGAAACATTGAAATCTGCAGTGAATTTCAATGATTTGCATTGCTCCAAATTTCAAAATTTCACAGTCAATTTTACAGACTTCTTGGCCAAAACGGAACATGCCAGGTGCCCCCCCCCCCAGATCCGTGCCTGGCTGTCGTCAGTTCCACCATTCAAAACTGTAAGGCAAACTGCTGACTCTCCTGTACCTTTCCAGATTATCTTGAACTGGCAGAAAAATTATTCAAAAGCCTCGACGTCCACAATACTGGCAAAGCGAACAAAGTGCTGTGTGATGCTGTGCTGCAGCAGTTATTCCTGGCGATCAGCGGAACTAAAGATGATCCAAACTCGTAAGTTGACAACTTTCCTATCAAAATCAACTTTTCCGACTTTGGGGTTGTCCTTGAGTTAATTTTCTATATTTGGAGGCCTTTCAAGCTGGATGAGTTTCGCTGGCAGCCATCTTACCAAAATTAGGTCATCACCATGGTGATTCCCTGACTGTGGGATGGGAGAACCAATCATCTGTCACTCTGGAAGAAAGTTCCCATGGTGATGACCTAATTTTGACATGATGGCTGCTCTTGAAACTTCTATCGTCCTGCTTTTTCTTCGGGCACCACATTTCTTTGTTATTTTTTTTTAATGTTAATCAATTGAACCTGTTCCTATGTATCTGATGTCTTCTTCCTTTCAGTATATTGGAGGTGGGTTATTCTCTCAGCCCGGACAAAATCTACGGTGCGCTGTGCAAGGCTATGGCTGGTCCATCCAAAAACACTGCTGGCACAATTAGCTGTGATCAGTTTTTGTCACAAGCTGCAGATTCATTCTTGTTGAAAGTAAATCGTGTGCGATAATTTTTTGGATTACGGTACTCGTGGGAGGTTTGTCTTCAACCCCTTGCAGCTACAATATGGACAGCTTAACCTGCTGGCCCTTGATGATATTTCCTTTATGACCGAGTGGTTGGCGCGTCGGCCTCTGGCCTGGAAGTTGAGCAATGTTAGCACAATTGTGTCCTCAAGTCAGGAAAAGTCCAGGGGCCGTATGCATAAAACATCTTAAGTCTAAGTGTGACACTTATCCTTTGTTCAACACAAAAGATAAGTATCACACTTTGACTTAAGTATGTTTATGAATACGGACCCAGGGCCCATATTCATAAAACAACTTAAGTCTATAAGTGTGACACTTATCCTTTGTTCAACACAAAAGATAAGTATCACACTTTGACTTAAGTGTGTTTATGAATATGGACCCTAGTGAATGCACTTTTAAATTTACATTCAAATTCCTTCACTTGACTTGTGATAAGTCTTCTCATGTGATATATCTTAGATTTATTAGTAATTATGTGTCTTGTGCATTTAATGCAAGTTGTAGTGGCTATTTTTGATATTTTTCTTGATGTACACTTACAAAGGATTTGACATTTCCTTTCACTATATTTGTAAATATAAATTATATCAAAAATAGATATACGAGCTTATCTGTTTTGATTATATTATGTAAATGTAAAAATGAATTGTAGTTGAGTTTATTTCAAATTTTCCCACAAAAGGCAGTCGATATGAGCATCTCCCGACCCCAAGTTATTCACCACACAACTCTCTAAAATATTAAGTGAAAAGGACTTGAAATATGTTGTGTTTGCGTCACGGCAGTGCTGAACACTGGGCCAATAATGAAGGCATCTTGCCAGTTTCAAGTTCCATGGGGGAGGGGGCAAAGTACCCCGAATATTCACCCTCGGTCGCGGAACTGCGGAGAGTTGTACAGTATCATGTCGCCAGTATCGGCCGAGTCATCAATATGAAAAGCATAGAAAGTAAAGGATTATGCACGGACCCTTGTGGCACACCGACCGCAGCATGAGGAAAACGGACGATGACGCCTTGTAATGTTCGCTGTTTCCGAACACGTTGTGATGTGCCTCCAGTCATGGCTCCTCCGCTCCCATACCAGTAGGATAAAGTTATTTCCGCGGAAAAAAGTTTACTCCTCATGGAGAACACGGAACAGAGTTGACGGAGAAAAGTATGAAAAAAATAAAAATATAAAATGAAAAATACATGTACTTGTGACCGTCTCTGTGAAAACCTGGTCAAAGACGCTGGGGCGTGACATAGGCCTTGATCATACCTGATCTTGGTTGTACCATTGATAAGGCGGCCTTATTTGCCGCCAACAGACAGGTGTAATGTATGTGAATGCCCCCCGAATGGCAATGCCCGCTTTATTGTTCGGCGGACACTCAAAGACATGTTGATCAGTGCCTCCCCCATTGTCACGCCGCGGCTTATTCCGTCAATCTTTTGTTGGGAGGCACTGGCAAGCGGAGGGCAGTGAAAAACATTACACCTGTATTTTTTCATTGTGATGACACTCTCAACATACCGGTAACCTTGTGGTGTTCAGCGACTTTGACCGGCTTTTCTCATAGACGGTCACAAATGTCCCTTTTGGGGCACCGTATACAGCCTACCAAGTGCAATAACTTTTCAAAAAATTGTTTATTCAAATCAAATACGGGTAGTATGTAATCTACAAGCCTTGTGAATTCATACTGTGGAATGGCTATTAAAGATCATAAACCAATCATATCCAATACGCCATTCTTGAAACCGACCAGGTGTGACGCTTAAAAGGCCTAGAAGCTGTCTCGGACGATGACGATTAGGCAATGACTGATGACGCAATAACTTATTGCGTAATGACTAGGCCTATGACAGTCACTGGCAAAACGTGTACATGGTGTAGGCCTATGGGACAGTAGTTCGCGACTCTTCAGTGAGTCAAAACGTATTTCGCCACAACCAAAACGAATATTCACGAAGCATAACCAACGGTTTAGAGGCGTGACTGCAATCTACAAAGTCGCCCTGGGACAAAATCAATTTTATTGTTCAAAGAGGATTAAGGATACATTCAAATATCATCTTACGAGAGCAGACCTTGTGACTTACAACAGACGAAATTGTGACTCGGGCTGGTAAGTACAAAGGTCTTTTTAGCTAGATTCATACTTCGTTTTGTGCTTTGCGCTTGTCCGTTTCCGACATGTATGGTATGGTACCAACAGTAAAATACATTTTCTACCATCCATTCTCATAGGAAACGGGCACGCGCAAAACGCAAAGTATGAATGTACGTTTTGGCAAAAAATATTGTCGGTCGTTTTCTTTTTCCACAGGGATATGGGGCGCAGGATGGTGGTATGGGGGATTTGGTACTTTCGACTTGCTGAACCCTTCACGTCAGGTCCCTGTGTCGTTTCAGCAATCAGTTTCAGTGGCAACAATCACCAGCCAAATGCCGAATAATGGTCTGGTGATATCCGGTAATGCTTCTATTTTTGATTGGTATGAATGTTTCGAAAACCAAACCATCATTTGTCGAAGTTATCCAACTTTAAATGAAGTAACGAGGATTTTTTTACACCCCGCGGTATTGTGGTTAATTATTAGTTTGCCTGGCGGGTGCAACACACCGACGAACGCCTCATCAATATCAATGACGTGACAGGAATAGTTCACGGCCATAAAATGACACCATCTCGTTTTCCCAATGAGTGCGATATTTACGTTTTAGTTATTTTTAACATAAAAGTCCTCCATGTCTCAATTACCCGCACTTTTTCATCATTCAGAGGGAGGAAAATTTAGAACTTGCTTCACCGTCTCAGGTTTCTGCTATAATTAAACTTGGGTTGTGATGAATTCACAGTCAACCATTCCGCGTCGGAAGTGCCACTCTAGTTCTCTTGTGCTGGTTGTCAGAGTCCATGTAGCGTAGGCCAACGTGCCACGTCATACTTCCTGCGGTGGAGTATCGGGGTGACGGCAAACCAACGTACAGGGCCAGTCCTCTGATGACTTGAGTCACGGGACTTCGTATGTGTCTGTCTTCGATCCTCGCCCCAGTCGTGCGGTCATCTTCGTCGATAACTGCAAATGATTTCGACGTCTGTGTACTCTGAGCTGTAAACAAATTTACGGAGCCACCCATTGCCACAGTCAGTCAGCTCCCGCAAACGGATTCGACGCCTGTATCTCCTCTCAGCTGTAAAACTTGTGTTCGGAGCACCCTGCTGCCAAGAACGCTGAATGGCATCACTTTTTCGCAACTACTTCGAGAGCTGCTTTTTTCATTGATAGATTCGGACCTTCCACGCCCAGCTTTCCTTCGTTAAGAAGTAGAATGTGTTCTACTACCATTGGGAGTTCAGATGCACCAAACTACGTCTGTGTTTATGTTTCTATCAGATTTGTTGCACCACACCCGAAACTGCACGTGTTTATGGCCTTAGTCGTCCAGTCAGAGTTGACTTAGGCGGGTTCTCCCGTTGTCTTGGGGCAGCGAACATCATCACCTTCAACGAAATTTTTTCCAATTCCGCAATGGACTGCTAAAAGCCCCGTACGAAACTAGACCTGACAACAAATATTTGTTAATCAGACCTACATTTATCATCATGTAGGCCTAAGTCCATGCTAAGGTGTCGAAATGACAGCAGATAATTTTGAATTCTTCGACGACAAGGTGACGCCCAGTTTCGCCCCAGGCGAAAATGATGCAACGCCGGAGTCACAGCATGACGTCCATGATTTCGCCCATCTGAAGGCTGTAGCGGTTGTATTTGATGTATACATTCCACCGTGTATTGTGGTATTGGGAGCTGTAGGCAATATTTTTTCCTACCTTCTCTTATCTCAAGCTCAGTACAAATCCACGTCTACATGTTTCTACATGAAAGCCTTGGCTGTGACAGACTCTCTCTATCTGGTTTTCCTTTTGGTGTCGAAGACAGGTTCGGCCCTTTCCGAGCAGTTAGCCCAGTCCATGCTGTTTTGTTTCTCACTAAACTCCTTGACCAAACTCACCCCGGCTGTCTCGTCCGTCCTGCTCACAGCGATGTCTGTGGACAGATTCATAGCTGTCTTAGTTCCTCTCAAAGCCAAAACTTTGTGTACGACACGACGGGCGAAGATCACCTGTCTTCTAAGTCTCATCATCTTCACCATCATCCACGTTACAGGACAAACGGCCAGGAAACAACGTTCTGGCGTCATCAGGCGATATTGTAATTTTAATCTACCAGGAATCTGGTCATATGTATACGTCTTTTTCAACCTGTCAACAACCTATTACCTCCCTCTAATTATTCTTTTCCTCACTAATGTCGGTATTATTTCCATACTAACGTCAAACTATCAAAAACGTCAACAGCTTCTACACGGCCAGGAGAAAAGTGAAAGACGAAAAGATGGTAACATAACTATTATGCTCCTGACTGTCTCCATTAGTTCAATGATGTTCTTGCTCCCAAATACAGCAGCACTACTCTATTACAGTTACAATGCTCCGCGNCCTAATAACGTCAAATTATCGAAAACGTCAACAGCTCCAACACGGCCAGGAGAAAAGTGAAAGACGAAAAGATGGTAACATAACTATTATGTTACTGACTGTCTCCATTAGTTCAATGATGTTCTTGCTCCCAAATAAAGTAGCACAACTCTATTACAGTTACAATGCTCCGCGGAGTCTGTGGTCTACTATGGAAATGAAACTTGTCTATTCTGTTACCACTGCTTTACTGTACTGTAACTATGCGATGAATTTCTACGCTTATACATTACCTATTTCCAAGTTTCGTCGAGAGTTTAGGGAAATGGTTAGATGTGGTTAGCAAATCAGGTCGATCGCATTTTTTCCATACCATTCATGCCATTTCTTGCACGATGTTCGAATAGTCCGCTGTCCTCCAGTCGCTCCTCCAGCCGTTGTGCTTAGGTTAGCGGAGCGGGTCTAGGACAGGGAACCAGTCTAGCACGAAGTTGGCTATGGTATGAACCGGGGGTATGAACTACCGATGGCATTTTAATTTAACAGGGTTCCACATGCTTTTTCCTGTCATCAATTATTTTATCTTTTTTTTCACATTTCATCACACTGCAGACTGATCGACACCATCTTGTTCGTTTGTCCACAGTAGCTGTCTTTGTCCTGACTTGGAGGATCCGCCGAGGTCCTGGCATGGCTCCGTGGAAGTTGTTAGCTTGGTTCCGCGATCCGACCATAAGCACAATTTCCCTCGCCCCTTGGGTCATCGTCGATATGGTCTGTTCTCGGCACTAAGAATAACATCTCTACTACTTTTCATCAGAGATTTCTTAGAAATCAGCCACATCGTTCTATCCGGACGTTCTAAACCAACGTACACGTACCAATAAAAAAATGGCCGCATGCTGAATTGGCAGAATTTCTATGGCGCACTTACCATTCTAAACCAACGTTGTAGGCTACCAGTGAGAAATGTCTGCATGCTGAAATCTGCGCCCTTCCTACCATGCTTACGGCAGCAATGGGATGCTCTATCCACTGGTGGGGGGTCTGTATTTGTATTTGATTTTTCCATCAGAGCCGAAGCCATAACATTATTGGTCCTGTTAAATACAGAAGAGGCCATCTCGAGCTACTCATGTCCTCACTTGGATAAGGAACACGGTACAAAGCACCACGGCTTACTGTCCCATGTGACGGACGTGAAGAGCAGGTGTCACAGGAATCAATGTCCCCCTGGAATCAAAGTCCGGTCTTATTGTTCAGCGAGGGATTAGAATATATGGCTCTGGAGACATCACCGTTCGAACTTACAATAGCCGGCTATTGTTAGGCGGACTTGCATTCCTAGGACGTTGATTCTTGCCACACCTGGAATGAAATTCCATTTGGCCGAGTGCACAATGTTTGCCTTAGGCTCCAGTTCCATAGAGCTCACGTTGACACTTTTCACGCGCCACGCTTATCACGTTTTCCTTTCGTTCCTCGATTCAGCGCACAACGAGACACACATTACCTGTCCTGTGACATGCTTTCTCCGAGGAACGAAAGGAAAACGTGAAGCGTGGCGCGTGAAAAGTGTCAACGTGAACTCTATGGAAATGGAGCCTTATAAAATGGAACCATATCTCCTTTTCTCAAAAATGAATGCGATACATGTATTTTCATTTTAGTAACAAGGAGGTTTTTACACACCGGGTATTGTGGTTAAATTATACCTGCCCTGTGCACCACACCGACGAACGCCCAATCAATACCAATGCTGTGACAGGAATAGTTCACGGCCATAAAATGACACCATCTCGTTTCCCCAAAATGAATGCAATATTTATTTTGGTTTTAGTTTTTTTTAACATGAAAATCCTCCATGTCTCAGTTACCCGCACTTTTTCATCATTCTCACCATGACAAAGCGAGGAAAATTTAGAACTTGCTTCATCGGCTCAGGTTCACTGCTAATTACAACCAAAAATAGATAAGCGAGCTATATCTATTTTGAACTTTGGTTGCGATGAATTCACAGTCAACCATTCCGCCTCCTTCATTTGGACAGTGTCACTCTGGTTCTCATGTACTGGTTGCCAGGGTCCTTGTCGCCGAGGCCAACGTGCCACGTCATACTTCCTGCGGTAGAGCATCAGGGTGACTGTAGGCGACGTCTGTAGACTTAATAACAATGAGCGAGATGGAGATCCTTGTGATGAACGTGAAGATCTTTATTATGAAAATAAAGTCAGAT
>NMRB01006601.1:0-10445 GCA_002633025.1 Notospermus geniculatus
CTATGAGTCCAATTCTATTGACTGACCCGTGACAAGTCTTTGGCTAGCTTCGCTGTTGACCGCTACGCGGCGCGTTGGGCCCTTGCGTCAAGTAGCGCTGTCATTCATCGTTAAGTCGGTCCCTTTAAGTCTCGCTTTTGTTTGATTATTGAGGTGAATAAGATCATTTTGGTCCCGCCCTAGGTTTTTCTGAATTGAACTTTTCATTCATTTTAAAATCAAAAGCTGGATGAGATTTTCCCAGAATTGAGAATTGCCGTTTAAATGCCAGCCCGTTCGGAACACTTATGTCGCACCTCACGGGAGGTCATTGAACCAAGAGTGGTCTTAACAACCTCTTCGATGAAATATTTAAACACTGCAGTACCCTTTGTCAAACCTTTAGAAATTTTTTGTCAATACATGTACATGTATAGTGAAATTAGGGAGGTTTAGAAATCACACGATAAACGTAAACTTTACGACAACGTTATTTTTCATACTACATGTATATTAACCAGATTTTTTATTGCATTTTCGGCACAAAAATAACGTTTACGTTTATCGTTTGATTTCTAAACGTTTATCATTTGATTTTTGATTTTTAAACCTCCCTAATGCCAGTATACATAGACCTTTTAAATGTTATGTGCGCACATCCTTTTAACGGTAGCTACATGTTCAGGCATCCTGAGAATATCAGGTGTTCTTAGTGCTCGCTACCTTCGTCGCCGCACAAATGACGAAGGTACATGTAGCGAGCAGTAAGAACGCCTCAGTGATATTCTCAGGATGTGTTTAGGTGTAAATACGCCGAACGCGCGATTTATAACCTTTCCTCCCTCCGTCTGGTTCTAATGATGTATTCCGGTCTCAAAAAAAAGAAATGCTAATCATCCCCTGTCTTCCCTTCTGGGGAGTGCGGGCAAGATGTTTTTTGGAGAATACACTTGTGACCTTTAGATTGTTTCATTCTTGTCTATTTCTGTGTGTCATGCGGAAGAAGTAAAGGATGATGGGGGAAGCAGGGCTCGAATGAGTTCAGCAGCTGCGGGGATCATTGAGCAAAGAGAAACCAACACCTGCGGCCACGAGAGTGCCTTTTATAGGGCGATCAGGAGTGACTGACCAACTGGGGGCACCTGGCTCTGGTGCAGGGTGCACATTGCACATCCAGAAGCGGGCCGATAATGGGCAAATGCATACAGGTGCAAATATTCCACCTGAAAAGGCATCTTTCCTTCCAAATGATCATGTCAAATCTTACCACTGTGTGGACGGAGCTGGCCGTATTTTGCCGGAGTTTGCCGATATTGGACCAGAGTATAACCAGAAATATATTACTCCAGTACTCCAGTAATATATTACTCCAGTAATATATTTCTGCATGGTATAACCCTTGAGCAGAACGATATCGGGCCATCTTTAGTCCTGGCCGCTGATTTTTTTCCTAACCGGAAAAGATTCCTAACCAGTATATACGAAGTGAAATTATAACGAAGTGAATGGTGGGTTAATGGTTGGGTAAGTGGAAGGGTTAGGGTTAGGGTCAGGGTTAGTGTTGGGAGTAGTATTAGGATTAGGATTAAAATTAGGATTAGGGTTAGCTTTTACTATATAGGTTAGGAAAAAATTTGGTCAATGGATATATCGGTTAGGAAAAAAAATCGCATCCGGGCCAGGGTTGTTTAGAGTGAAACCTGAGTCGGGCCCCAATGACTCAATAACAAAAGCGCAGATTTTGCCGGACTTTGGACAATGGGCCAGGGTTCTGTGGTTGGCTGGGTTTTACTACGACTTCGAAGTTTTCCATGGGGGGGGGGGGGGGGAAGAGAAAAGACTACTCCAGATTGCAGGTTTAGATTTCAACACTTTTGAATCAGGTTAGACCCCAATCACCCTCATGAGAGAGCTGTTCGTAACGCCGAATCGGTAGATGTCGTCCTGGGTAACCCTAAAGTTTACCCAGGACCAACCTGGGTAACCCTAAAAGTTACCCAGGACGATCCTGGGTAAACTTTAGGGCACTAAAGTTTACCCAGTTTGAAATTCGCCCACTTTTTCACCTGCGGTCGAGGATCTTGAAAACGGCAGTTCAGTCATAGCCTACATGTATATGTCAGTGCACGAAATCCACCAAATCGGCAAAAAAATGGCAGCTGATATTAAACGTCACTCGTGTTCCTAAAGTTGGGACAACATGCACGACCATGACGACAGACACCGTGCGATGAGGAATTTTCGTGTGTTGCCACATTGAAAACATACCAATTTCAACCTCGACCGCAGGTGAAAAAGTGCGCGAATTTCAAACTGGGTAAACTTTAGTGCCCTAAAGTTTACCCAGAATCGTCCTGGGTAGCTTTTAGGGTTACCCAGGTTGGTCCTGGGTAAACTTTAGGGTTACCCAGGACGACATCTACCGATTCGGCGTTGGCAACTCGCCTAGGGTAGAACTTCTACATCACTTCTCTCAGCTGCAGTTTCTCGGTATTCACTATCTCTAGCCTGTTGTTATGGATGGCAGTCAGCCTAAGACATCTGCAATATCACCTACAAGTGGCAGAAACAGGAACCCGTGTTCCTGTCTTCTTTCCTGTTTGTTGGTCAGCGCGGAAATCAGCTGGTGGAGAAGTGGTCATCACAAGCAAAATGTGTCACCCGATCTGTGTTGGCTATTCATGATCGGACTGGAGTTAATTTACTCCGTCTGTCTTCATAGTGAGGTTTCGCAAATCTGACGACGAAGTACGAAATACGAAATTGGACTTCATTTCCAGCCTGGACCTTATGTATTTCAGGAGATGGTTGGCACCACAAATGTCCCTGGTGCCAGTGCGTCTTTTAGCACATCAAGTAAGACCGAGAGAGTTATGGTACGTAACTCTATCGGTCTAACGTCATACGCTAAAAGACGCTCTTCTATCAGGCCATATTTGTGGTACCAACCATCTCCATAGGTCCTTGAAATGAAGTCCAATTTTGTATTTCGTACTTAATGTTTCGTCAGGTTGGCGAAACCTCACTATTGTCCAACTCATCCATTGCATCTGATTTTGAAATGTGATAAAAATGTTGTCTACCCCGTTGCCTATAGGCTTGAAGGAGTTCATTTCCTAGCCTATGTAACGTACCTTCTTTACCGACCTGACGTTAGTGCGGCACGGTCACAGTTCGATCATGAATCTACCGCTGAATGGTTGACATTTTCATTTCCAAGCCAAGTTGCCATTTTCCGGCAGTACCCAAAGAATCCGATACTCTCTGTCGTTGCCATTCTTTTACGTCAGAAAGTTGACATCGACCAAAGAGAGTACTAATAATATCATTTATTTTTTCGTTTCGTTTTGCAAGGAAAAGAAACGTAAAATGAATTCTCGAGAATTGCCGATCTATTAAGCCGAATGTACATGTACGTACTTTGGCCTGTTCGATTCATGGCGGCGGTCATGCCACAATACTGGACCTTCGCCCTTATAACGCCCGCTGTAGTGTCGTCGTGCCTAGTATACATGTAGATGGTAGGGGACCACGGCAGCGGTACTTACCTAGGCCTACATGTACATGTATAGCAGTTCTTTACCAACGTCACAACTCAATGCTAATGAGCTACATGTATACATGTAATTAGCTATGTGCTTGGCCGTTAATACACTACAACTCCACATGTATGTAATTCAGCACTGTTTTTACAACAGACGGGTGTAATTCACTGATCAGACTGATGTAGAACGTGTGATTTTATATGACAAATCATAGGCCTATACTAAGAAACTGAAATGATAAGAAAGGTAGTTTGGAAAATATTCCAGTTAAAGTCTTATTTCTTTCAGTAAACCCCATTGACACTGACGGCCAATAGGCCTATGGCCGCAACAGTTCCTATGGATTCTATGCTAATTAGGGTTTGACGTCACGTACGTCTACACCTCATCTGTTGACCTTCAGATCTGTGTATCGTAAGAACTTTCACAAATCATTCCTTGCAATATTATCCAAAGTAAGTGCAACCGCTGCTTTGATCTTGCCCACAGACAATTCATTGTCATAGCAGGGGACACAATTTCATGCCAAATGATTGACTATTGCGTCGATAATCAGTAGATTACGTGAATGGAAAAGGAGAAAATGGAGGCGAAAAGTTGACCCACTTTTAAAGTGTGATGATTTTAGTGGTGAGAATGCCTCAAGGCCAGCTCACCAATACATACATGTAATTAGCTATGTGCTTTGCCGTTAATACACTACAACTCCACATGTATGTAATTCAGCACTGTTTTTACAACAGACGGGTGTAATTCACTGATCAGACTGATGTTGAACGTGTGATTTTATATGACAAATCATAGGCCTATACTAAGAAACTGAAATGATAAGAAATGTACTTTGGAAAATATTCCAGTTAAAGTCTTATTTCTTTCAGTAAACCCCATTGACACTGACGGCCAATATGGCCGCAACAGTTCCTATGAATTCTATGCTAATTAGGGTTTGACGTCACGTACGTCTACACCTCATCTGACCTTCAGATCTGTGAATCTTCGTGATATCGTAAGAACTTTCACAAATCATTCCTTGCAATATTATCCAAAGTAAGTGCAACCGCTGCTTTGATCTTGCCCACAGACAATTCATTGTCATTGCAATCTAGTTGATGCAGTACTTCTAGACAATCATGGAAAGTGGGTCTGCTCGGTGATGCCTGTTCCCATAATATTACTTTGGTGACCTACATGTATTGCGATTGCAGTTGTCCAACATCCACGTAGCAAGGCACTTTTCCATCACTTCCTTGCGACTGACACCAAACTTTTCGAAATCCCCGTATTTTCGTTAGTTCTTAGCACGGCTACAGATGGCGCAGCCATTAAGTGACGTCGTTTTCGCACCTCCAACAATGTGTGCCAAATACAGAAATGACCGAAGCGTCAGTGCATGCAGCGCCCCTGTCGCCGGGCTACTTAACTACAATCGCCGGGCTTTTCGTACACATGGGTTTGACACTGGTCTGGAAAATATGGGTATTTTCAACAGGTGTAACCGTAGCTTATTAGTCTGACGAACGACCTGCCTTTCTCAGTGGTCTTGGCCAGTCTACTGTACCCTTAAAGTGCTTTGTAAATAAGGTCCGAACCACAAACCATTCAGTGGCATAATGGCAGGCGGGTATTTTTTGAACAACTTCATACCTAAAATCGCCACAACTTGGAGTTGTTTACGACGTAACGTTAATTCTCACACTTATTTATCCAATTTTGAACCTCTCACCATGCCTGAAGATGGTTCTCGTTTAAAAGACATTCTGGCCACAAAATCGACCATTACTCAACTTACGACGTGACAATCTCCTGACAAACCCTTAATTGTTTCAATAACTTTAACTCTCTGGAACATGGGGCACGTGTCCAGCGGTGGTGGTTTGTGTTTTAACACTAACGAATGCATCATCCAGGACGCCCCGTCCCCTCCCCCGCCCCATCCTGATATTCCGGTCATTTCACTCGACTTTACCTCCCTTACATCAGAAAGGATCAACGGATGGGATGTCTTAAAGATCCTGTTTTGAGAGGATGCCCCCTTTCTCATCAATTCATCTGGATTAGGCCTATCTTTATACAAGGGAGTAGTCTTTGAGGGATTGCCTCCCCTACCACACACCATTTTACGTTATTGGCTGATGTAGTTCTTAAAGTGCCACTGTACGCTGAGGTATACCTCAGTATCCCTCCCCTGGCGGCGGAATCTGGAACCAACGTGATAAGACTGGTGTCCTGTCCGATCCATAAGAGCCCGTGGTACCAGCTAGGCCAAACTGATACTACGTCGAAATCTAACAAAAATGGCCGCCATCCTTTTCATCACTTGAGAAGTTCAACCGCGCTGTTGTGGTGTGACTAACCCGTCATCAAGTACATGTAATGTACCATGCTTCAACCCATTCTTTTATGTGTGGCAACGGTCTCCATGCCTAATTGATAACTTAGATCATTCAAATAGATAGATTTGAACAGTCTTGTCGAGCGTGCATAAGTTGCCTAAAGGTCAAAGGTTACGTCGGCTGCCACGAGATAGTGGCGACCGCCGACGAGATAGTGTGCTTAATACTACACCAATCGGCTGGCATGATAATCTACATGTAACTCTGACATGTATTGCAAAATACACTGAAAATCAAATTTGAGCCCAAATCCTTACATGTAGGTGTGAGTTGCTAGCGCCACCTGGGATCAAGCTAGCCTTCTATAGGGTCTCTTTAACTACACTACTGACCAATCAGATAGCGGTGAAATTGTTGTTGTTGTCGTTGCTTTTTTTGTCCGGGGATCCGGACTGTAGTTGCTTTTTATGAACCGATCACAGGAACTAAGACAACCTAAGGACGATTTGTGGAAAATACCGGATACCAATATGGATAAGTGATTTCACCTTTTGATTTTTTCTGACATGTAGGCGACATCCAGCGAAAATCACCAGCGAGATAATGAGCATTCAACCTCGTCCCCAGGGGTATAGTTCGCTCAGACAACCTTGGACCACTCGCTAAGTTACACACTTGACACTAGATGGCGATATCTTCTATATCACCACTAGCGCAGGTGCTAGGTTTCCATCTTGAAAGTAGTGCAGATTACTACATTTTGGTAAAGGTTTTTAACCATCGTGAACAGGCCAGCCGTGTCACCGCCAACCCAGTGGCATCTACGCTTGATGATAGATGATGTTGAAAAGTGGTGCTGTTGGGTTCAAGGCGAATATTTTCAGACTAAAAGGACTTCGTGTTGATAACAAGTGGTATTAGAAATGAACTGAATACTAATTAGAAAGAATTGTGCGATTAGGCCGACCGAACTATTTCTACATGCGCGCCGGCAAGATCCAAAATGGCGGCCTTCCACCTACGCTAGTGGTGAAATGAGGCACGATATTTCGCCGCTAGTGTCAAGTGTGGCTAAGTTAGTGAGCGAGTGGTCCGAGGTTGTCTGAGCGAACTATACCCCTGGGGACGAGGTTGATAAGCATTTTGATGTACCTTTTTGACGGACGAGACTGGGACGGTCGCGGCACACCGTTTACACATGCAACTTTTCATATGCAACTTCATGCAACTTGTTGCAAAAACCTGATGAGACCAAAAAGTTTCATAAAAGTTGCATGTGTAAACGGGCATGCAACTTGTTGCAACTCGATCACGCTGGATGTTGCATCGCTGTGTGTAAACCGTCCCAGGTAGTTTGCAAGTTGCTGCAACTTGCAATTTGGTGCAACCTAGTGTAAACCGCCCTTTACAGGCACGTGACCAGACGTGCAGGATACCCGACCGCTTCATACCAGCGAGCCGTCTTTCCTTACGAAAGTGTCTTTCACACCGTAATTTTGTTAAAAACAAAGCCCTGCCTGTCGCGTTGAGTGTGATGTGCTCAGGAACCACAGTTATAATGGTAAAACAATACGGTATGTGTCCGGGTCTGCAGAGGGAAAATATAGGTTGTCGCAGGGAATCCGTCTTCGAGAAGGGCTGGGTCAATACAGCTCCGTCCATTACACATGTGGGTTACTTTACGGGCTCCAAAACACTTAGGCGACAAGTTCGTGGCGTACTCTAGCAAACATGACTTGGGTATGGCAAGCCCATTAGGTACAAGAGGGGAATAAACATGAACTCGGCTGCCTCCATCAAACGATTGAACTAAGGGTGATTTATCCTCTGATTTTCTGCAATTGGAGTGCGAAGTAAATGGCATTAGGCGATTTCGATTTATGCTAATGTTTGTTTGGAGGTTACAGCGGAACGTAGGCCATGTTGAATCTCGACNCGGTGTTGTTGACTTCTCGTTTTTCGATGAATGAGTACAAGGCTGGTTTCACGCCTACAGAGGATGTCGGGGCTTTTTATGCCTCGTCAAAATCTCGAAAGTTACACCAACAGCGGTGTGAAATCAACAGAATCCCTGATGATAGAAAAATGATTAGTGAACGTGCTTAACCTTTAATAGTCATAATCATTACTCACACTCCTAACGTATTGCATTACATTCCGGAACAAACGTCATTTCATCTTGTTTCCAGTTGACACTTCTTCACGAAGGCCATTAAGGCTTGCAAGAGGAGATATAATCGGCTTGAAGAGTACCTTTACCAGTAATTCACACTATTCGTGGACTATGGCAGCAATGCCGGTGTAGCAGTAAAAAGTGTCCACTTCTATTGTTGAATGACGGAATAAGCGGAATGCGTACAGAAACCAATAGGAGCAGTCAGCCGCGCATATTGCTAACAGATGGCAGCACAGTCTTAGCGGACCAAATGTACAGGAAATCTATTATGATCGCTGCTCGATCGATAATGACTGGGTCCGCTAGATGCATTGAATTGGGCCCTACTGACACCTAGTGGTCAACTCGCTGACAGCTCCTATTATCAGAGATTAGAATGTAACTAGGATCTTTTTGTTCCCCGGACAGTTTTGCCTAGGACATTCTTTCCCTTCACACCTGTGAGGTTTCGCAGACCTGACGAAATACGTCGAAAGAAATACGAAATTAGACTTCATTTCCTGGACCGGACCTAATGTATTTCTGGAGATGGTTGGCACCACAAGTTTGTGGTGCCAACCATCGCCTGAAATATGGTATTAGAGCACGGAATGAAGTTCAGTTTCGTACTTCGTGTTTCGTCAGGTTTGCGAAACCTGCTATAACTCTCTCGGTCTTGAATACATGATGCTAAAAGACGCACTGGCAGCAGGGACATTTTTGGTACAGCCATCTCCTGAAATATATTAGATCATGGAAATGAAGTCCAATTTCGTACTTCGTTTTTCGTCAGATTTGCGAAAGCTCCCAATTAATGATTCCCATACGAGTAACTCACAAACCATGGAGCTGCAAAATTGCCCTTCCCAAAAGTAATTATTGAATAGATTTGAAAAGTTGACTGTCTAATCCTGTTCTGACCAAACGTTGACCTGCGCTTTTCCAAGGACGTGATAGGATTTGCAGTTTCAAGGCCAGTTGTCGTATAGGTTCATCAGTAAGATGGATTATCTTATCATCTTTCAAAATGTACATTGTATGCAGAAAATACTTGTAATCCCCGAAAAAAGGGGGCGCGTCGCTCCGATCTCCCCTTTCCCCCATTCCGTGAATCCGCGCCGATTTACCACAGATAGGGCCTACATCAGTATGTTGGTTTTGATATACATGTACATGTATAGGGAGGTTTCGCAAATCTGACGAAAGACGAAGTAGGAAATACGAAATTCAACTTCATTTCCAGGACCTGGTTGGTACCACTGCGTCTTTTAGCATGTCATATAAGACCGAAAGAGTTATGGTGCATCTTGAATTCATAAATTTCAACTTCGTATCTACGAAGTGGAAACGAAAGATAAATTTCGAAGTTAAATATACACCGTAACTCTGTCGGTTTAACGTAATACGCTGAAAAGACGCTCTTGCAGCAGGCGATATCTGTGGTACCCACCATCTCGTGGAATACATTACGTCATGGAAATTAAGTCCAATTTCGTATTTCGTACTTCATCTTTCGTCAGATTTGCGAACCTCCCTCTTTTTGATGCTAAGAAGAACATACATGAAGAATGGGCATCCCACTTCGCACTGTTAGAAATAACAGAAGATTTTACAGAAAATCTGTGCAGCAGAGTCCCCAGGACGGATCTGTAAAATTACAGACTTGATCTGTAAAAGTACAGACTTAAATAAATGTCAACAGAGACTTGACTGGAGGCTGACCAAATTATATTTTCATTCTGCTCTCAGAAGGCATCATAATGGGATGTCCAATGGAGTCTAACCAATACAGGAAAACATGAATCATACCATTAAAAAAATATGTAAATTTACAGAAAGTGCTGGGGACTCTGCAGCAGGCAATTTCTGTAAAATTACTGCAAATTACTACTGTAAAATTAATAATTTCTAACAGTGCGTGTTTGATGGCAGAAAAACGTAACTGGTTAGGGTAGTCAGTTATTTGCAAGAAATAATGCTATACTTCCCCAATTTTTCGTAATTCGAACGCGAACATTGATTCCGCCCCCAAAGCTTGATGGCTACTTAAACCTATAAGGGTACAGACTGTACTTTTATACAGTATTTCCCGAGGAAAAGGATGATATCAAATATCAGGCCAAGGAGATTATTACTATCTCGGTCGTCTTCTCAAGAAAATTAAGTTACATGTACATCTACGTATTTTGTAAAAAGAAATAAATATACGTGTCAAGTGAAGTTTTTCCATCAAAGCTTTCGGTTGATGACTGCAGCATGAGGCAGTTTTGGGCAACAGTCGACTTGGTGGTTGGACGATGTTACCTGACTCTGGCGGTGGCGCTTGGGGAAGTTCGCAGGGTTGCCAAACAGGGCCGTAGCTAACTTTTTGTCTTTGGTGGTGCCTTCACCTTTGCCATTTTTCGGCCGCTATAAATCTACAGGAAAGACGTT
>NMRB01006602.1:0-10440 GCA_002633025.1 Notospermus geniculatus
TGTTCATCGCCGGTTACCAAAAAACGCTTCAAACTCGTAACTGGATACCGTTTTGGACCAATTTTCACATCAGTTCGCCTAACAATTATGATACACACCGATCCTGTACAATTTAAACGCCTGTCTTACTCTTCTAAATTCAGTATCAGGTGACAAAGTTTCAGGCGAATTTTCCTGTCCAAGGCCAAAATGATTGCTGTGAAACGCATACGTAATTAGCAAGCTTCGCTGATTTGCCGCTACGCGGCGGTTGGTTTCCTTGCGTCTAGGCTTTAGTATGACATTTATCCTTTGGTCAACAGAAAGGAAGTATCACACTTTGACTTAAGTATGCAATGAATATGGGCCTTCGAATGTAGGATAGACTTACGCGCGCCTGTTTCTGGGGAACAAGACATCTGCAATAGCAAAAGGTCGGGACTGTTTAAGTGACCATTATTAGGTTCGATTCGGGCCATGTAGAATTAGCGGAATCAGCAGATCTGGCGGATTTAGCGGATTCTGTATAAAATTGATTAAGATTTGATAATAAAGGGATTTTTTTGAATAATTAAGTAATATAATTTTTTCAAGTGTTCTATATGCTGCACAGGTTATAAAGGGAAAGGTCCAACAGCGTCGCGAATGGCAACTGGCCGAGCTATTCCTGCAGACCATTTTTGTTGCCCCTGTTTGGATTATCGACTGTAAAAGGTATTTTCGCGGTCCTTTATAATCTGTGGGACACATGAAAAATTATATTGCTTAATTAGTTTCCATTCATCATTGTATTTTATTCAATTTTGCATAGAATCCGCTAAATCCGCCAGATCTGCTGATTCCGCTAATTCTACATGGCCCTCGATTCGGCCAATGCTCTCAGACCCAAATTGTGAAAAATTCCATGCTCTCGATAGGCCTACTGTAAAAAATGGAATAGTCCTGCGGGTAAATTTTACCAATGCCATCGGCAATTTCGATTTTACCACAGAAAAGGGTAATATTTGCTCAAAAGCGCCGGACAATATTACCTATCCGTGGTATTCTCAGGCGCCTTCCTTATTATTGGAGGTAATGTTTATCTGGAACCGTGGGTAAAACTGGGGACAAGCTTACTACCTAGTATTCCCGTAGGTAAATAGGTAGTAAGCTTGTCCCCTCCTGGCGTCGTGGGGTGTATCATGTTCTGACCCTTCATTTGAGGTGTTTGCAGGACGTTTGCAATTCTCTTGCTCGTCGCATGGGGGCTTTTGGTTCATTCACGTCAGCTTTAAACATACCCCTGGGTAGGTATAAGTTAAACCAGCAAATCTGGCGTATTAACACCACAGATTAAGCTATTCCATCTTTATGCATTCGACCGTCTATTCCGTGAAAAGCGTTACACCACAGTTTTGCTTAAACCACCGACTGTGGTACAACCGTCGTGAAGTCATACCCGGAATAAGCTATACCTCCCTTTTTCCACCTTTATGCAAACGGGCCCTGGCGTCGTAACGCTCCGCAAATACGAGGTCATTTATCGGCCACCATAGTAGTCAGGATCCTGACATTTAGCGGAATATTTCGAAGTACCCAGATTGCCTTTCGGGGAGACCCGGAGTTTACTTTGGATGATTTCGAGGTGGTGGCGGTGGTGGTGGTGGGGGGGGGGGGGGTATTTGGGCTACCCGATNTGTCTCTCCCCTGTGCACTGTGACCGACTCCTGGAGTAGGCTACGGTACCAAGCTAAATTGGGAGCAAAGTTCTCGGCGAATTCCGGCATCAACTGGGTACACAGTCCTGACCATTGTGTCACAACTGTTTTAGGTCTGCACTGCGTGCAGAGAGGCTCCAGGAGCCATATGCATAAAGCATCTTAAGTGTAAAATTTTCCTTATCTTTTGTTTGGAACAATAGTTAAAGGGAAATTTTACACTTGAGATGTTTTATGCATATGGCCCCTGGCCCCGTGTTCACAAACAACTACTGAAATCTAAGTGTGATACTTATCTTTTGTGTTGAACAAAGGATACTTTGTCATACTTAGACCTAAGTAGTTTTATGAATACGGGGCCAGAGCCTTTTATCCACACTGCACCGATTTGCATGTGCGTTTCTAAAAATAAATTCTGATGACGCAAATAGTATAGCGGAGCGTTTGAGGGCAGTCTAGCACAGCGTAGGTTTTCCTGAAATGTTGCAGATTTGGGTATAATTGGTCATATGAATCAAGACTAGTACATGTAAATGCCTTTACTCGAATTTTGTTATCACCTAATTTGTTATCACTTCCTCATACATTTGTTTAATATAAATTACTCTTACTATAGTCTTGGGGGAATTATACTGTTAGTATAATTATACTGTTAGTTTTATTCCTCCAAGCTATATTTCATACCCCCTTCTCTTCAGCCTAGTCAAGCCTTACATTCACTAATTACATTTCTGTTAGTTTGAGCAACCAACTTTTGGGGCTTGTACTCTTTTCTTTCCTTAATTGCTGTCACGTCCTGTTTGGATGGGATACTTCAGATCTACATTTGGGTTTCAGCTCAGTCTGTTCTAGAGTTTCGGATTGTAAAGTTCCAGCCTGAAGAAGACCACGGTTGGGGTCGAAAATTCGCAAACATTCTGGAAATTGCCTTCATATATTGTGTGTCAATTTTTGTGCTTGCCTTCTCTTTGGATACTCGAATTTTGCAATGCAAATGCACTAGGCTAATGCTGTACAGCTTTTTTCATATCACCTATTCTATCTTACCTCTCTCCGTTTCCGAGTGATGAAATAGAAATGAATGTGCCGTGTCAATGGCGGCGGTCAGAACCAATAACACAATCAAAACTGGAGAATTCATCTTCTTTGACTGAAAGACAAATAGATTAAAGGGAGACATGCGAAAAATATTGCCCGGCGGGCACAAGTTGTCTTTGTTTTGATTAGCGCACAGCGCCGTCTGTTAATAGGCGGTGACACTACGCTACTGCACAGGCCCTGGAGAGCTATCAGCGAGTTTAGAACACGTATCTAACCAAACGTATCTGAAAAACACAGCACGTATCTAAAAACAGACCACGAGCTCACAAATTCGTGAGCTCGGGGTGTGTTTTTTACAAACTAGCGTATTTTTTAATGCGAGACTACCCCCCCCCCCCTCAATACGCGATTTTGCTCTGATTGAAGAAACCTGGCTAAAATTGCATTTTAACGTTTGTCCCGGGGCCTAGATTGACAGACTCCAAAGTGCAAATCTGACATGTTGTGACAAAATGGCCATATCTCCGGAACGGAAGCAGCTACGACGACGCGACTGGCGCCAAAAGAAAGAGTAGAAATAAGTAGCTTCATTTTGACCAATTTCCAGACGCGTACGAGCAACGGTTATCGAGATATAGATGTTTAAAGATTGGAAACCTGACGAAAAAGTAGGCAGAATGCGACTATTTCCTCACAACTTGCATCTTCGGCTCAGGCCTGTTTCTCTCACAGACATTTTGGAAGAAGCAAACCTCCATGAGATCGTGGTCCATTTAGTTGCCTCCAGAATGAGTGTCTTGTCACCAGTTTTGGTTGCAATTTTAGGGGGTATTGGTCAACAGAGAAATCAAGAAATGAAGAAATCGAGAACTCCCAAGATCGATTAGTTAGACCTCTGTCTTTCGACATTATTCAGTTCGCACGTGTAAGGCCATATAAATAAAATGTTTGATTAGCATCTTTCCACTCTCAACTTTTGAAGGCGGGAGTTTTTTAAAATGTTTTATTGAGTTTGAGGATGCAACTTAGTATGGTAACCACGGTAACCATCTTGATGAGGCCGAATTTGATTGGATGTTGGTGTGTGGTGATGTACTTCATGCCCAGCACGAAAGAAGATAAAATCCCCACATCTATAAAACGAAGACCCCCCACAACTATAAAACGAAGACCCAGCTATAAAATGATGGGCTGTGTCAGTAACCAGTGAATAACCACAATGAAGGGTCCAAAATGGAAGAGTTACCCTCAGAGAAAAGGATCAAAACGGTTATTATTGGTCGGATTTAAACGGGGTTGCTTTTAATCAACAGATCTCAGAAAATGTTAATACGAATCTGCTGTCAGATCTGGGCCATCTCTTACCCTTTTCATAGGGAAAGGGTCTGAACTTGAGGAAATTGACCTCTATAATAATGCCATTGGAAGGAACCCAACTATTAAAACGAAGACCCTACTATATCACAAGGTGTTTTACAGTTCAGATCATCTGAGGCCCGGTCGTTTTCTATTTTTGTTCCAGTCTTTGATGTCGAATTTTGCCACAGATTTCATGCCATAGTCCCTTCCATGCTTGCTTTTATTTGCGGAAATAACTGCCCATACACAAGTGCGAACTGAATAGCAATCTCGTACCCAGAGATTAGTTACGCTCGGCCGAGGTTGATGGTCGCTACACTAATCTCTTGAGACGGCTGAGCCCTAGTGGTGGCTTTGTGAACCAAAATGCAAGGCAAATGCGTTACACACAGCGCATCCCGCTTCACTCCAAGTTTATACAGTGCGCCAAGTACTGCTGTGGATTTTCCTCAATAAATACAACAGATCCCTCGAAGAAACCTTTCTAAGGACATTTTTGTGTGTACATGTACTCAAGTCATCTCAAGTCATTTCAGTGCATTTGTGGTTAAAATACGGTCTAAAATTGCACGATACCAAAAATCACACCTAAGGCGTGAAACGGCAAGCCGTCTCCAGAGATTAGTGGAGCGACCTACAACCTCGGCCCGAGCGTAACGAATCTCTGGGTACGAGATTGACTGAATAGATGTAGAGAGACAAGGTCTAACTAATCGATAGTCAAAGTTCTCGATTTCTTCATTTCTTGATTTCTCTGTTTCCCAATACCCAATTTTAGGGAGCTTGGCGCGTTTTTGTACAGACATCACAGATTCATGTTACGAATTGTACACTTTCCAACATGGCCTAGTCCAGAAAGGGTTAATGATGGAAGTCTGTTGAAACATGAGGGTAGGACCAAAAGTTGTGTTACTTACCGGTATCAGAGTTATTTCACGTATCTGTGTTCGGGAGAAAGGCTTGTTTCAGTATGCTGGATCTACATGTAGCTTATCTCACCACTTAAAATAATTCGACTCACTTGTGTACAGCTGCAACATCGTTGATCTCTTCTCGAAATGTCACGTGAATGCAAATGAAGCCACTCTGTCAGCTTTCAGACGACAGTCACTGTTGTTCATCCTCCTACAACAGGGGATTTTACTCGCTCCTCGTCATCCTAAACTCCCTACGCAGTTGTGTACCGCGGCCCCTTCGGTTTACCCGCTCTCCACAACTGCTTTACTTCGTGGAAGTCGCCGTGTTTGGTCAACAGATGGCGTCAGGGCCTGGCGCGAGTTTTACAGCCTATCAGCAGGCTGCTTTCAGAACTCTTTGGCCCGTTGGCAACGGATGTTCTTGTGCTACCATGGCTACGAACCGTTCGGCCAATGAAAAAGTGTCTCAGGCCAGCTTGGTTACCGGTTGCTTGGTGCTCTCATTGGTCGACACTCTCAGCGCCATCTGTTGACCAATTTTACGAAGTTAAGCAGTTGTGGAGAGCGGATAAACCGAAGGGGGCGCGGTACACAACCGTTCAAAAGTTAGCTGTAAATCGGGTCCCATTCTCCTGTACACGCTCAGTCATGTGTCAGTTCTTGGGTCCAATGATAAAGTCAGTGTCCTGAACTTCAAAGTCAATTTTTCGGCGTCTTGCAGAAAATCTCAAAAGCCACCCACCCTAGTGTGACTCAGGGGGTCCCCTGAACACATTACCAGGGGGTGGCTTTTTACAGCAGCTGGTCCCCGATTTTTGCCCTTTGTCCCCTGGCTATACGCCCAAAACTCTCAGCGAAGCGCCACGGTGAAGGCTTTCTGTGAAGAATTTTTATTCATGATATTAAATCAAATTTGCAACTTGGGGATTTTTCTTGATTTGTAAGTGTCATAATTAAAATGAATCACTGAAAATTTTGACTAGTTCCTCCTTGATAACAGTGAAGAGTGAAATATTATCAACAAAAATCGGATGGATTTTTCAAATCGGATGTGACAACCACTCGACTTCAAAGAAGTCGCTCACTGCGACTACACATCATGCCTCCATTACCTTGCTGATAAAATGCCTTTAAAGGGCCTCTAGAGGCAGCTTTTTAGAGCATATTCATGTGATTGTTAACACAGAATTGGTGGCATGAAGATCCAACTTGGACATCTTTTTTGAAGTAAAATTTCATCAGTGTCAACATTTGATTCACAATTCCTGAGTTCATGGTCACGAGCGCCACCTGTTGCATAGTAGAAGTACTGTTAGTAGCCTAATAGCGAGCTGCCTCTAGAGGCCCTTTAAGTTGGATGAACAAATTTGCAAGGCCTTAAAAGTCCTATCAAGCCATAGATGTACACTGGTGGACAGAAATATTAGGACATTTTCAAAATTCTAAGTCATTTTCCTCTTATGCCTTCCTTTTCTCTCTAACCACTATTATTATTTTTCTTATTAATCAGAACATTTTTCCCTTGGCAAGTGGGTTATATAATCCCCTCAGATTGTCCATACAAAAGTTTAATAGACAATGGGTTGCTGATCCACGGGCAACAAAGATAATTATGATGGGTGCCGTTCAAGCCTCTCTAATTCAAAGGCTAAAGCTATTGGAGGGGAGAAGTATGGATGAAGCACATCATGATTGTCTTTGTTAAGGGCTCCGCACACTGGCGACTAAAATGGGGGCGACTACCGATGCGACTACTACGTCGCCTGCCATAATTACCTTTGCGGTCGATCAATGATGTCATCCACGACATCACTGATCTTCCAAAGAAGCATTTGTCGCAAACAAGTCAACAAAAACTAAAAAAACTGAAAAATGTTCAGTCGCTTCTGTGGTCGCAAGGCCGGTCGCCCACAAAATCGCTCGAAAAAATCGCTAGTGTGCGGAGCCCTTTATTCATCAGCAACCCCATGTCAATAACCTTTGGCAATGGACAATCTCATGCGATTATATAACCCACTTGCCAAGGTAAAAATGTTCTGATTAATGAGCAAAATAATTAGTGGTTAGAGACAAAAGGAAAACAAAAGAGGAAAATGACTTTGAATTTTGAAAGTGTCCATCCTCCCACAGCAGGGCTTTGGTCTCGTTCCTCTTCATACACTCCACACAAAGCCCTGCTGAAATTTGGCCTCCCAGGCAAGCAGAGGCGGTCAGAAAACCATTGCCCAATCAGAATGCAGCATTTTCAGGGTGTTAAATAATATTAAATAATTATGACTCATAATAACAGTCAAAAATAATAAGAATCTTTCCTATACACAGGAAGAACCTCTGTGATAAAATTCGGTCAATTTTGGAAAGATGTAAGTGATTTGTATTCTCCAGTCATCCTTAAAATACAGGGAGTGCAACTGGAGTATGGAACAGCCACATCAGATTCACTGGCCGTTGAATTTCAGCAGGGGTTTGTGTGAGCGGATGAAGAGGAGCGAGGTAAAAACCCCTGCTGTGGGAGGATGGAAAATGTCCTAATACTTCTGTCCACCAGTGTACGGCGCATCGATTTGTAGAGATGAAGATGTATGAAGGACACTCAAACAATACTGTAGATGGTTTACATGTAACAGGTGGTCGAGATGCTCCCTCTTCTGCAGGGTCAAAAGCATGAAGAGAGAGGCAAGGGATGTTCAGTTGGGTGTTTCCTACCAAGCGATATGTGTAGGGTGCATCGATTTGTGGAGATCAAGATTCATGGAGCGACACTCAAACAACAGGTGACTAACAGGTGGACGAGGTGCTGCATCCTTATTCTGCCAACTCAAGAGACTCGCAATGGAGCGGTTCAATTAAAGCCATTCTCCATGGAATTTGACGGTATCAGCGTGTCAGGAGAGTGCAGGTAGAGGTCCCATTGTGATGGTTCCCAATGCTTGTCGGATACGTATTTCAGAGAATCAAGCAATCTCGTACCCAGAGATTAGTTACGCTCGGCCGAGGTTGATGGTCGCTACACTAATCTCTGGAGACGGCTATGCCCTAGCGGTGGCTTTTGGAACCAAAAATGCAGGCAAGTGCGTTACACACGGCGCATCCCGCTTCACTCCAAGTTAATACAGTGCGCCAAGTAGTGCTGTGGATTTTCCTCAATAAATACAACAGATCCCTCGAAAAAACCTTTGCAAGGACATTTTTGTGTGTAACATTTTATACTCAAGTGATCTCAAGTCATTTCAGTGCTTTTGTGGTTAAAATTCGGTGTAAAATTGCACGATACCAAAACTCACACCAAAGGCGTGAAAATGGCTAGCCGTCTCCAGAGATTAGTGGAGCGACCGTCAACCTCGGCCCGAGCGTAACGAATCTCTGGGTACGAGATTGAGAATCAAGCCCTAGTTTTGAGCAGACAGTGAAAAAACTACAGGCAGTGCGATAGTGTATTCAGGTAGACCATAGTACATACACTACACTAACGCCTCGTGGGCGAACGTAACCACTTTCTGAAGTAAATAGCCTACAGCGTGGCTTTAAAGGGTGACTCCATTCATTTTGTAAAATTTTGAATTTTTGAAATATCCTTATTACATTCAAATTCATTGATATCTGCAACATGTCATATTTTTTAACATCAGCAAACTCCTCATTTTAGGTATTTTAATTGTTTACCCCCAGGGGACCATTGCACAGCACATGTAATGTACTCAATGCATATTTATGAAGGTACAACCAATAGGCCTAGGCAGTCACAGTATTAGCTCATTCGCTACAAAGGTCGTCAGCCTATTGATACTAGTGACATCACAACTCATGGCAATAGTCTCCATGGATTGATAAAAATTCAAAAGTATACAATGAGTGGAGTCTCCCTTTAAGTGCTTTCAATATAACATGACTGTGTGGTATTAATATTCAAACGCCGGCTGCCTATGATTAACAGCGCACATTAAAGATTACGCGCCACGGGTATTTTCGTGGGCCACGAAAATCATTGTTTATTTATATTTTGTTTGTTTGTGTCCAGTTTTTGTTGTCTTATGAGTAATTTGTTGGTGGCATGCTCCTCTAGTCTTTCATAATATATCCTATAATTTCGACTATTCTGTGTAGAAATGAGATTTTGGGGCACTTTTATCAACATATTCCCTCCCCCGTCAACTATCAGCTTAATTTGATATTCAGTATGGCCTTAGGGAAACCAAAAAATCACCCAAGTCTATTACGCTGGAGCGATGTTACATTACATTCTTAATGATATCTTCCTAGGATCAAATCTATGGGCGGTTATAAGTGCAAAAAACGGGACGTCGAAACAAGAACAAAGACAACGAAATGAGAACAAAGAGCACCCGAAGTGAAACCACGAACCGAATCCATGACGTCACAACTTTTCTCGCTGCCTCGCCGTCGGACGTGTTTTTGCCTCGTCCCGGTGTTCCCCGTTTTCCATGTACGCCTACGTAGTAAACGGAAATTCGGTTTTTCCCAAAAAAATCAGGCTGAAAACAACACAACAAAGAGAAAACAGCGACGCGAGCGCCACCTGTTGTCTTCGTCTCGCAAACGTCCTTTTCGTGGTGCATGCTGTCTTCGTTTCGTCTCGTAGATTGTTTGTGCTCAACAACATAAACATTTTCTCCATGGCATGCAAGACATGTTATGATGTATTAAAGATATAGGCCTGTATTCTAGAAGCCTCCTTAACTCTAAGGTCCACTTTAAGCCTTTGTATTCTGCTCTGCAAACAATAGCTAAAGGTAAACCTTAGAGTTAAGGAAGCTTCTAGAATACGGCCCATATTCTTTGTGCAAAACAATGTCTTCGTCTTACAGAAAAGTGTCTTCTGCATGGTTGTTTGTTCTCGTTTCGTTGTCTTTGTTCTCGTTTCGACGTCTCTTTTTTGCACTTATAACCGCCCATACAATCCCTGTGTCAAATCCCTATTCGTGTTCACTTTTCCGTGGGGGAAAAGGTAGGTTGTCTGCCAATTTGGTCCACTTTTCGACTTACGTGATAGTCGTTCCACAAGTATGGAACGTAGTCGTAATTTTTTTCTATGGTTGCAGGAATATACCGGTTTTTTGTTCGGACAGACCTAAATGTACCGAATGTAACCACACCCCAACTCCAACGTTTACACCAGAAAATACACGTACATGTATTCGTGTTCGAAGAAGCATTCGAGTTCGTTATTGGTAGCCTGACAAATCGCCCCTCATTCCACGGTTATGAAGGCCAGGACCCATATTCATAAAACTACTTAAGTCTAAGTGTGACACTTATCCTTTGTTCAACACAAAAGATAAGTATCACACTTTGACTTAAGTATGTTTATGAATATGGATCCTGGGTCCATAGCGTATAATGGAGTAAGATGTAAAACTTAAAAGTAAGAAGTTAACAAGATTCACTGTTTTCCTAATAAATCATTGAAATTGACCTCATTTTGGGTG